>JASGCC010000596.1:0-71207 GCA_030067915.1 Hydractinia echinata
TGTAACTACGGAAGTTTCCAGCATCATGCCAAAGTAGAAGAATGTTAATTCTTGGAGTCCAATTGTCTCATTTATCACATTTATCAGGTCAAAGTCCAAAATCTGTTCAATTAGGTCCCACGGTCAATAGTTACACTTTTAAAACAGATGGAACCTAGTAATATCGGAAATATATCACTTCATACATGTTGGTACGAATATGTGACGCAACCGTTGTAACTCAAATGGACTGATACCGTTAGAAAGTCAATGAAATGTAGTTTTAGAAACTGTCTCTATTTCCTCAGCGCGCGCTAACGGCTTGGATTGGTTCCACTGTAAAAAATGACTTATTGATCTAAATATTTAAATAAAGAGCTAACAGAGCGTCCAGTATATCAGCTGAGTTCCAGCATTCATGCCAAAGTAAGAAGAATGTTAATTCTTGGAGACCAATTGTCTCATTTATCAAATTTATAAGGACAAAGTCCAAAATCAGTTCCATTAGGTCCCACGCTCAATCGTTTCACTGTTAAAAGCGATGCAACCTAGTAATATCGGAAAAATATCGCTAAATACATGTTGGTACGAATATGTGACGCAACCGTTGTAACTCAAACTGACTGAAACTGTTAGAAGTTCAATGAAATGTAGTTTTAGAAACTGTCTCTATTTTTTCAGCGCGCGCTAACAGCTTGGATTCGTCCCACTGAAAAAAATGACTTATTGATTTAAATATCAAATAAAGAGTTAACAGAGCTTCCAGTGTAACTGCGGAGTTCCAGCATTCATGCCAAAGTAAGAAGAATGTTAATTCTTGGAGTCCAATTATATCATTTATCACATTTATAAGTTTAAAGTCCAAAATCAGTTCAATTAGGTCCACGGTCAATCGGTTCACTTTTAAAAGCAATGCAACCTAGTAATATCGGAAAAAAATCGCTAAATACATGTTGGTACAAATATGTGACGCAACCGTTGTAACTCAAACGGACTGAAACCGTTAGAAAGTCAATGAAATGTTGTTTTAGAAATTGTCTCTATTTCTTCAGCGCGCACTAACGGCTTGGATTGGTCCCACTGTAAAAAATGAATTATTGATCTAAATATTTAAATAAAGAGCTAAAAGAGCGTCCAGTGTAACTGCGGAGTTCCAGCATTCATGCCAAAGTGAGAAGAATGTTAATTCTTGGAGTCCAATTGTCTCATTTATCACATTTCTCAGGTCAAAGTCCAAAATCTGTTCAATTAGGTCCCACGGTCAATAGTACCACATTTAAAACAGATGCAACCTAGTAATATCGGAAAAATATCGCTACATACATGTTGGTACGAATATGTGACGCAACCGTTGTAACTCAAACGGACTAAAACCGTTAGAAGGTCAATGAAATGTAGTTTTAGAAACTGTCTCTATTTCCTCAGCGCGCGCTAACGGCTTGGATTGGTCCCACTGTAAAAAATAACTTATTGATCTAAATATTTAAATAAAGAGCTAACAGAGCGTCCAGTATATCAGATGAGTTCCAGCATTCATGCCAAAGTGAGAAGAATGTTAATTCTTGGAATCCATTTGTCTCATTTATCACATTTATAAGGTCAAAGTCCAAAATCAGTTCAATTAGATCCCACGGTCAATCGTTTCACTTTTAAAAGCGATGCAACCTAGTAATATCGGAAAAATATCGCTAAATACATGTTGGTACGAATATGTGACACAAACGTGTTAACTCAAACGGACTGATACCGTTAGAAAGTCAATAAAATGTAGTTTTTGAAATTGTCTCTATTTCTTCAGCGCACACTAACGGCTTGGATTGGTCCCACTGTAAAATATGGCTTATCGAACTAAATATTTAAATAGAGAGCTAACAGAGCGTCCAGTGTAACTGCGGAGTTCCAGCATTCATGCCAAAGTAAGAAGAATGTTAATTCTTGGAGTTCAATTGTTTCATTTATCACATTTATAAGTTTAAAGTCCAAAATCAGTTCAATTAGGTCCCACGGTCAATCGTCTCACTTTTAAAAGCAATACAACCTAGTAATATCGGAAAATATCGCTAAACACATGTTGGTACGATTATGTGACACAAACGTGTTAACTCAAACGGAATGATACCGTTAGAAAGTCAATAAAATGTAGTTTTTGAAATTGTCTCTATTTCTTCAGCGCGCACTAACGGCTTGGATTGGTCCCACTGTAAAAAATGAATTATTGATCTAAATATTTAAATAAAGAGCTAAAAGAGCGTCCAGTGTAACTGCGGAGTTCCAGCATTCATGCCAAAGTTAGAAGAATGTTAATTCTTGGAGTCCAATTGTCTCATTTATCACATTTATAAGGTTAAAGTCCAAAATCAGTTCAATCAGGTCCCACGGTCAATCGTTTCACTTTTAACAGCTATACAACCTAGTAATATCGGAAAATATCGCTAAATACATGTTGGTACGAGTTCAAGCAATCATGTGAAATTTAGAAAACTGTTAATTCTTGGAGTCCAATTGTCTCATTTATCAAATTTATAAGGTCAAAGTCCAAAATCAGTTCAATTAGGTCCCATGCTCAATCGCTTCACTGTTAAAAGCGATGCAACCTAGTAATATCGGAAAAATATCCCTAAATACATGTTGTTTCGAATATATGACGCAACCGTTGTAATTCAAACGGACTGACACCGTTAGAAAGTCAATGAAATGTAGTTTTATAAACTGTCTCTATTTCCTCAGAGCGCGCTAACGGCTTGGATTTGGTCCCACTGTAAAAAATGACTTATTGATCTAAATATTTAAATAAAGAGCTAACAGAGCGTCCAGTGTAACTGCTGAGTTGCAGCATTGATGCCAAAGTAAGAAGAATGATAATTCTTGGAGTCCAATTGTTTCATTTATCACATTTATAAGGTTAAAGTCCAAAAGCAGTTCAATTAGGTCCCACGGTCAATCGTTTCACTTTTGAAAGCTAAACAACCTAGTAATATCGGAAAATATCGCTAAATACATGTTGGTACGAGTTCAAGCAATCATGTCAAATTTAGAAAACTGTTAATTCTGGGAGTCCAATTGTCTCATTTATCAAATTTATAAGGTCAAAGTCCAAAGTCAGTTCAATTAGGTCCCACGCTCAATCGCTTCACTGTTAAAAGCGATTCAACCTAGTAATATCGGAAAAATATCCCTAAATACATGTTGGTACGAATATATGACGCAACCGTTGTAACTCAAACGGCCTGATACCGTTAGAAAGTCAATGAAATGTAGTTTTAGAAACTATCTCTATTTCCTCAGCGCGCGCTAACGGCTTGGATTGGTCCCACTGTAAAAAGTGACTTTTGATCTAAATAATTAAATAAAGAGCTAACAGAGCTAACAGAGCATCCGTGTAACTGCGGAGTTCCAGCATTCATGCCAAAGTGAGAAGAATGTTAATTCTTGGAGTCCATTTGTCTCTTTATCACATTTATAAGGTCAAATTCCAAAACCAGTTCAATTAGATCCCACGGTCAATCGTTTCACTTTTAAAAGCGATGCAACCTAGTAATATCGGAAAAATATCGCTAAATACATGTTGGTACGAATATGTGACACAAACGTGTTAACTCAAACGGACTGATACCGTTAGAAAGGCAATAAAATGTAGTTTTAGAAACTGTCTCTATTTCCTCAGTGCGCGCTAACGGCTTGAATTGGTCCCACTGTGAAAAATGACATATTGATCAAAATATTTAAATAAAGAGCTAACAGAGCGTCCAGTGTAACTGCGGAGTTCCAGCATTCATGCCAAAGTAAGAAGAATGTTAATTCTTGGAGTTCAATTGTTTCATTTATCACATTTATATGGTCAAAGTCCAAAATCAGTTCAATTAGATCCCACGGTCAATCGTTTCACTATTAAAAAGCGATGCAACCTAGTAATATCGGAAAAATATCGCTAAATACATGTTTGGTACGAATATGTGACACAAACGTGTTAACTCAAACGGACTGATACCGTTAGAAAGTCAATAAAATGTAGTTTTTTGAAATTGTCTCTATTTCTTCAGCGCACCACTAACGGCTTGGATTGGTCCCACTGTAAAATATGGCTTATGGAACTAAATATTTAAATAAAGAGCTAACAGAGCGTCCAGTGTAACTGCGGAGTTCCAGCATTCATGCCAAAGTAAGAAGAATGTTAATTCTTGGAGTTCAATTGTTTCATTTATCACATTTATAAGTTTAAAGTCCAAAATCAGTTCAATTAGGTCCCACGGTCAATCTGTTTCACTTTAAAAGCAATATAACCTAGTAATATCGGAAAATATCGCTAAACACATGTTGGTACGATTATGTGACACAAACGTGTTAACTCAAACGGAATGATACCGTTAGAAAGTCAATAAAATGTAGTTTTTGAAATTGTCTCTATTTCTTCAGCGCGCACTAACGGCTTGGATTGGTCCCACCGTAAAAAATGAATTATTGATCTAAATATTTAAATAAAGAGCTAAAAGAGCGTCCAGTGGTAACTGCGGAGTTCCAGCATTCATGCCAAAGTTAGAAGAATGTTAATTCTTGGAGTCCAATTGTCTCATTTATCACATTTATAAGGTTAAAGTCCAAAATCAGTTCAATTAGGTCCCACGGTCAATCGTTTCACTGTTAAAAGCGATGCAACCTAGTAATATCGGGAAAATATCGCTAAATACATGTTGGTACGAGTTCAAGCAATCATGTCAAATTTAGAAAAACTGTTATTCTTGGAGTCCAATTGTCTCATTTATCAAATTTATAAGGTCAAAGTCCAAAATCAGTTCAATTAGGTCCCACGCTAAATCGTTTTCACTGTTAAAAGCGATTTCAACCTAGTAATATCGGAAAAATATCCCTAAATACATGTTGGTACGAATATATGACGCAACCGTTGTAACTCAAACGGCCTGATACCGTTAGAAAGTCAATGAAATGTAGTTTTAGAAACTATCTCTATTTCCTCAGCGCGCGCTAACGGCTTGGATTGGTCCACTGTAAAAAGTGACTTATTGATCTAAATATTTAAAATAAAGATCTAACAGAGCGTCCAGTGTAACTGCGGAGTTCCAGCATTTCATGCCAAAGTAAGAAGAATGTTAATTCGTCGATTCCAATTGTCTCATTTATCACATTTATTCAGGTCAAAAGTCCAAAATCAGTTCAATTTTGGTCCCACGCTCAATCGTTTCACTGCTAAAAGCGATTGAAACTAGTAATTTCGGAAAAAATATCTCTAAATACATGTTGGTACGAATATGTGACGCAACCGTTGTAAACTCAAACGGACTGATACCGTTAGAAAGTCAATGAAATGTAGTTTTAGAAACTGTCTCTATTTCCTCAGCTCGCGTTAACGGCTTGTATGGGTCCCACTGTTAAAAATGACTTATTGATCTAAATATTTAAGTAAAGAGCTAACAGAGCGTCCAGTGTAACTGCGGGAGTTCCAGCATTCATGCCAAAGTAAAAAGGATGTTAATTTGTCGGGTCCAATTGTTTCATTTTTCACATTTATCAGGTCAAAGTCCAAAATCAGTTCAATTAGGTCCCACTGTCAATCGTTTCACTGTTTAAAAGGCGATGGAAACTAGTAATTCGGAAAAAATATCGCTAAATACATGTTGGTACGAATATTGTGACGCAACCGTTGTAACTCAAACGGACTTGATACTGTTAGAAAGTCAATTGAAATGTAATATCTATTACTTTCAGCGCGCGCTAACGGCTTGGATTGGTCCCACTGTAAAAAAGTGACTTTATCGAACTAAATATTTTAAATAAAGAGCTAACAGAGCGTCCCAGTGTAACTGCGGAGTTCCAGCATTTCATGCCAAAGTGAGAAGAATGTTAATTTTGGAGTCCATTTGTCTCATTTATCCACATTTATAAGGTCAAAGTCCAAACTCTCTTCAATTAGATCCCACGGTCAATCGTTTCACTTTTAAAAGCGATGCAACCTAGTAATATCGGACAAATATCTCTAAATACATGTTGGTACGAATATGTGACGCAAAACGTTGTAACTCAAACGGACTGATACCGTTAGAAAGTCAATAAAATGATTTTTTGAAATTGTCTCTATTTCTTCAGCACGCGTTAACGCTTGGATTAGTCCCACTTTAAAAAATGACATATTGATCTAAATATTTAAATAAAGCGCTAACAGAGCGTTCAGTGTAACTGCGGAGCTCCAGCATTCATGCCAAAGTAAGAAGAATGTTAATTCTTGGAGTCCAATTGTCTCATTTACCACATGTATCAGGTCAAAGTCCAAAATCAGTTCAATTAGATCCCACGGTCAATAGTTCAACTTTTAAAAGAGATGCAACCTAGTAATATCGGAAAAATATCGCTAAATACATGTTGGTACGAATATGTGACGCAATCGTTGTAACTCAAACGGACTATAACCGTTACAAAGTCAATGAAATGTAGTTTTTGAAACTGTCTCTATTTCTTCAGCGCGCGCTAACGGCTAGGAATGGTCCCACAGTAAAAAATGACTTATTTATCTAAATTTTTAGTTAAAGCGCTACCACAGCGCCCAGTGAAGTTGCTGAGTTCCAGCAGTCATACCAAAGGGAGAAGAATGTTAATTCTTGGAGGCCATTTGTCTCATTTATCACATTTATAAGGACAAAGTCCAAAATCAGTTCAATTAGGTTCCACGGTCAATCGTTTCACTTTTAAACGCGATGCAACCTAGTAATATCGGAAAAATATCTCTAAATACATGTTGGTACGAATATGTGACGCAAACGTTGTAACTCAAACGGACTGATATCGTTTAGAAAGTCAATAAAATTGATTTTTTGAAATTGTCTCTATTTCTTCAGCGCGCGTTAACGGCTTGGATTAGTCCCACTTTAAAAATTGACATATTGATCTAAATATTTAAATAAAGCGCTAACAGAGCGTTCAGTGTAACTGCGGAGCTCCAGCATTCATGCCAAGTAAGAAGAATGTTAATTCTTGGAGTTCAATTGTTTCATTTATCACATTTATAAGTTTTAAAGTCCAAAATCAGTTCAATTAGGTCCCACGGTCATCGTTTCACTTTTAAAAGCAATACAACCTAGTAATATCGGAAAATATCGCTAAACACATGTTGGTACGATTATGTGACACAAACGGTGTTAACTCAAACGGAATGATACCGTTAGAAAGTCAATAAAATGTAGTTTTTTGAAATTGTCTCTATTTCTTCAGCGCGCACTACGGCTTGGATTGGTCCCACTGTAAAAATGAATTATTGATCTAAATATTTAAATAAAGAGCTAAAGAGCGTCCAGTGTAACTGCGGAGTTTCCAGCATTCATGCCAAAGTTAGAAGAATGTTTAATTCTTGGAGTCCAATTGTCTCATTTATCACATTTATAAGGTTAAAGTCCAAAATCAGTTCAATTAGGTCCCACGGTCAATCGTTTCACTTTTAACAGCTATACAACTAGTAATATCGGAAAATATCGCTAAATACATGTTGGTACGAGTTCAAGCAATCATGTGAAACTTAGAAAACTGTTAATTCTTGGAGTCCAATTGTCTCATTTATCAAATTTATAAGGTCAAAGTCCAAAATCAGTTCAATTAGGTCCCATGCTCAATCGTTTCACTGTTAAAAGCGATGCAACCTAGTAATATTGGAAAAATATCCCTAAATACATGTTGGTTCGAATATATGACGCAACCGTTGTAATTCAAACGGACTGACACCGTTAGAAAGTCAATGAAATGTAGTTTTATAAACTGTCTCTATTTCCTCAGAGCGCGCTAACGGCTTGGATTGGTCCCACTGTAAAAAATGACTTATTGATCTAAATATTTAAATAAAGAGCTAACAGAGCGTCCAGTGTAACTGCTGAGTTGCAGCATTGATGCCAAAGTAAGAAGAATGATAATTCTTGGAGTCCAATTGTTTCATTTATCACATTTATAAGGTTAAAGTCCAAAAGCAGTTCAATTAGGTCCCACGGTCAATCGTTTCACTTTTAAAAGCTAAACAACCTAGTAATATCGGAAAATATCGCTAAATACATGTTGGTACGAGTTCAAGCAATCATGTCAAATTTAGAAAACTGTTAATTCTTGGAGTCCAATTGTCTCATTTATCAAATTTATAAGGTCAAAGTCCAAATCAGTTCAATTAGGTCCCACGCTCAATCGTTTCACTGTTAAAAGCGATTCAACCTAGTAATATCGGAAAAATATCCCTAAATACATGTTGGTACGAATATATGACGCAACCGTTGTAACTCAAACGGCCTGATACCGTTAGAAAGTCAATGAAATGTAGTTTTAGAAACTATCTCTATTTCCTCAGCGCGCGCTAACGGCTTGGATTGGTCCCACTGTAAAAAGTGACTTATTGATCTAAATATTTAAATAAAGATCTAACAGAGCGTCCAGTGTAACTGCGGAGTTCCAGCATTCATGCCAAAGTAAGAAGAATGTTAATTCGTCGATTCCAATTGTCTCATTTATCACATTTATCAGGTCAAAGTCCAAAATCAGTTCAATTAGGTCCCACGCTCAATCGTTTCACTGCTAAAAGCGATGGAAACTAGTAATTTCGGAAAAATATCTCTAAATACATGTTGGTACGAATATGTGACGCAACCGTTGTAACTCAAACGGACTGATACCGTTAGAAAGTCAATGAAATGTAGTTTTAGAAACTGTCTCTATTTCCTCAGCTCGCGTTAACGGCTTGGATTGGTCCCACTGTTAAAAATGACTTATTGATCTAAATATTTAAGTAAAGAGCTAACAGAGCGTCCAGTGTAACTGCGGAGTTCCAGCATTCATGCCAAAGTAAAAAGGATGTTAATTTGTCGGGTCCAATTGTTTCATTTTTCACATTTATCAGGTCAAAGTCCAAAATCAGTTCAATTAGGTCCCACTGTCAATCGTTTCACTGTTAAAAGCGATGGAAACTAGTAATTTCGGAAAAATATCGCTAAATACATGTTGGTACGAATATGTGACGCAACCGTTGTAACTCAAACGGACTGATACTGTTAGAAAGTCAATGAAATGTATTATCTATTACTTCAGCGCGCGCTAACGGCTTGGATTGGTCCCACTGTAAAAAGTGACTTATCGAACTAAATATTTAAATAAAGAGCTAACAGAGCGTCCAGTGTAACTGCGGAGTTCCAGCATTCATGCCAAAGTGAGAAGAATGTTAATTTTTGGAGTCCATTTGTCTCATTTATCACATTTATAAGGTCAAAGTCCAAACTCTCTTCAATTAGATCCCACGGTCAATCGTTTCACTTTTAAAAGCGATGCAACCTAGTAATATCGGACAAATATCTCTAAATACATGTTGGTACGAATATGTGACGCAAACGTTGTAACTCAAACGGACTGATACCGTTAGAAAGTCAATAAAATTGATTTTTTGAAATTGTCTCTATTTCTTCAGCACGCGTTAACGGCTTGGATTAGTCCCACTTTAAAAAATGACATATTGATCTAAATATTTAAATAAAGCGCTAACAGAGCGTTCAGTGTAACTGCGGAGCTCCAGCATTCATGCCAAAGTAAGACGAATGTTAATTCTTGGAGTCCAATTGTCTCATTTATCACATTTATCAGGTCAAAGTCCAAAATCAGTTCAATTAGATCCCACGGTCAATAGTTCAACTTTTAAAAGAGATGCAACCTAGTACTATCGGAAAAATATCGCTAAATACATGTTGGTACGAATATGTGACGCAATCGTTGTAACTCAAACGGACTTATACCGTTACAAAGTCAATGAAATGTAGTTTTTGAAACTGTCTCTATTTCTTCAGCGCGCGCTAACGGCTAGGAATGGTCCCACAGTAAAAAATGACTTATTTATCTAAATTTTTAATTAAAGCGCTACCACAGCGCCTAGTGAAATTGCTGAGTTCCAGCAGTCATACCAAAGTGAGAAGAATGTTAATTCTTGGAGGCCATTTGTCTCATTTATCACATTTATAAGGTCAAAGTTCAAAATCAGTTCAATTAGGTTCCACGGTCAATCGTTTCACTTTTAAAGGCGATGCAACCTAGTAATATCGGACAAATATCGCTAAATACATGTTGGTACAAATATGTGAGGCAAACGTTGTAACTCAAACGGACTGATACCGCTAGAAGGTCAATGAAATGTAGGTTTTGAAACTGGCCCTATTCCTTCAGCGCGCGCTAACGGCTAGAATTGGTCCCACAGTAAAAAATGACTTATTTATCTAAATTTTTAGTTAAAGCGCTACCACAGCGCCCAGTGAAGTTGCTGAGTTCCAGCAGTCATACCAAAGGGAGAAGAATGTTAATTCTTGGAGGCCATTTGTCTCATTTATCACATTTATAAGGACAAAGTCCAAAATCAGTTCAATTAGGTTCCACGGTCAATCGTTTCACTTTTAAAAGCGATGCAACCTAGTAATATCGGAAAAATATCTCTAAATACATGTTGGTACGAATATGTGACGCAAACGTTGTAACTCAAACGGACTGATATCGTTAGAAAGTCAATAAAATTGATTTTTTGAAATTGTCTCTATTTCTTCAGCGCGCGTTAACGGCTTGGATTAGTCCCACTTTAAAAATTGACATATTGATCTAAATATTTAAATAAAGCGCTAACAGAGCGTTCAGTGTAACTGCGGAGCTCCAGCATTCATGCCAAAGTAAGAAGAATGTTAATTCTTGGAGTTCAATTGTTTCATTTATCACATTTATAAGTTTAAAGTCCAAAATCAGTTCAATTAGGTCCCACGGTCAATCGTTTCACTTTTAAAAGCAATACAACCTAGTAATATCGGAAAATATCGCTAAACACATGTTGGTACGATTATGTGACACAAACGTGTTAACTCAAACGGAATGATACCGTTAGAAGTCAATAAAATGTAGTTTTTGAAATTGTCTCTATTTCTTCAGCGCGCACTAACGGCTTGGATTGGTCCCACTGTAAAAAATGAATTATTGATCTAAATACTTAAATAAAGAGCTAAAAGAGCGTCCAGTGTAACTGCGGAGTTCCAGCATTCATGCCAAAGTTAGAAGAATGTTAATTCTTGGAGTCCAATTGTCTCATTTATCACATTTATAAGGTTAAAGTCCAAAATCAGTTCAATTAGGTCCCACGGTCAATCGTTTCACTTTTAACAGCTATACAAACTAGTAATATCGGAAAATATCGCTAAATACATGTTGGTACGAGTTCAAGCAATCATGTCAAATTTAGAAAACTGTTAATTCTTGGAGTCCAATTGTCTCATTTATCAAATTTATAAGGTCAAAGTCCAAAATCAGTTCAATTAGGTCCCACGCTCAATCGTTTCACTGTTAAAAGCGATTCAACCTAGTAATATCGGAAAAATATCCCTAAATACATGTTGGTACGAATATATGACGCAACCGTTGTAACTCAAACGGCCTGATACCGTTAGAAAGTCAATGAAATGTAGTTTTAGAAACTATCTCTATTTCCTCAGCGCGCGCTAACGGCTTGGATTGGTCCCACTGTAAAAAGTGACTTATTGATCTAAATATTTAAATAAAGATCTAACAGAGCGTCCAGTGTAACTGCGGAGTTCCAGCATTCATGCCAAAGTAAGAAGAATGATAATTCTTGGAGTCCAATTGTCTCATTTATCACATTTATAAGGTTAAAGTCCAAAAGCAGTTCAATTAGGTCCCACGGTCAATCGTTTCACTTTTAAAAGCTAAACAACCTAGTAATATCGGAAAATATCGCTAAATACATGTTGGTACGAGTTCAAGCAATCATGTCAAATTTAGAAAACTGTTAATTCTTGGAGTCCAATTGTCTCATTTATCAAATTTATAAGGTCAAAGTCCAAAATCAGTTCAATTAGGTCCCATGCTCAATCGTTTCACTGTTAAAAGCGATGCAACCTAGTAATATTGGAAAAATATCCCTAAATACATGTTGGTTCGAATATATGACGCAACCGTTGTAATTCAAACGGACTGACACCGTTAGAAAGTCAATGAAATGTAGTTTTATAAACTGTCTCTATTTCCTCAGAGCGCGCTAACGGCTTGGATTGGTCCCACTGTAAAAATGACTTATTGATCTAAATATTTAAATAAAGAGCTAACAGAGCGTCCAGTGTAACTGCTGAGTTGCAGCATTGATGCCAAAGTAAGAAGAATGATAATTCTTGGAGTCCAATTGTTTCATTTATCACATTTATAAGGTTAAAGTCCAAAAGCAGTTCAATTAGGTCCACGGTCAATCGTTTCACTTTTAAAAGCTAAACAACCTAGTAATATCGGAAAATATCGCTAAATACATGTTGGTACGAGTTCAAGCAATCATGTCAAATTTAGAAAACTGTTAATTCTTGGAGTCCAATTGTCTCATTTATCAAATTTATAAGGTCAAAGTCCAAAATCAGTTCAATTAGGTCCCACGCTCAATCGTTTCACTGTTAAAAGCGATTCAACCTAGTAATATCGGAAAAATATCCCTAAATACATGTTGGTACGAATATATGACGCAACCGTTGTAACTCAAACGGCCTGATACCGTTAGAAAGTCAATGAAATGTAGTTTTAGAAACTATCTCTATTTCCTCAGCGCGCGCTAACGGCTTGGATTGGTCCCACTGTAAAAAGTGACTTATTGATCTAAATATTTAAATAAAGATCTAACAGAGCGTCCAGTGTAACTGCGGAGTTCCAGCATTCATGCCAAAGTAAGAAGAATGTTAATTCGTCGATTCCAATTGTCTCATTTATCACATTTATCAGGTCAAAGTCCAAAATCAGTTCAATTAGGTCCCACGCTCAATCGTTTCACTGCTAAAAGCGATGGAAACTAGTAATTTCGGAAAAAATATCTCTAAATACATGTTGGTACGAATATGTGACGCAACCGTTGTAACTCAAACGGACTGATACCGTTAGAAAGTCAATGAAATGTAGTTTTAGAAACTGTCTCTATTTCCTTCAGCTCGCGTTAACGGCTTGGATTGGTCCACTGTTAAAAATGACTTATTGATCTAAATATTTAAGTAAAGAGCTAACAGAGCGTCCAGTGTAACTGCGGAGTTCCAGCATTCATGCCAAAGTAAAAAGGATGTTAATTTGTCGGGTCCAATTGTTTCATTTTTCACATTTATCGGGTCAAAGTCCAAAATCAGTTCAATTAGGTCCCACTGTCAATCGTTTCACTGTTAAAAGCGATGGAAACTAGTAATTTCGGAAAAATATCGCTAAATACATGTTGGTACGAATATGTGACGCAACCGTTGTAACTCAAACGGACTGATACTGTTAGAAAGTCAATGAAATGTATTATCTATTACTTCAGCGCGCGCTAACGGCTTGGATTGGTCCCACTGTAAAAAGTGACTTATCGAACTAAATATTTAAATAAAGAGCTAACAGAGCGTCCAGTGTAACTGCGGAGTTCCAGCATTCATGCCAAAGTGAGAAGAATGTTAATTTTTGGAGTCCATTTGTCTCATTTATCACATTTATAAGGTCAAAGTCCAAACTCTCTTCAATTAGATCCCACGGTCAATCGTTTCACTTTTAAAAGCGATGCAACCTAGTAATATCGGACAAATATCTCTAAATACATGTTGGTACGAATATGTGACGCAAACGTTGTAACTCAAACGGACTGATACCGTTAGAAAGTCAATAAAATTGATTTTTTGAAATTGTCTCTATTTCTTCAGCACGCGTTAACGGCTTGGATTAGTCCCACTTTAAAAAATGACATATTGATCTAAATATTTAAATAAAGCGCTAACAGAGCGTTCAGTGTAACTGCGGAGCTCCAGCATTCATGCCAAAGTAAGACGAATGTTAATTCTTGGAGTCCAATTGTCTCATTTATCACATTTATCAGGTCAAAGTCCAAAATCAGTTCAATTAGATCCCACGGTCAATAGTTCAACTTTTAAAAGAGATGCAACCTAGTACTATCGGAAAAATATCGCTAAATACATGTTGGTACGAATATGTGACGCAATCGTTGTAACTCAAACGGACTTATACCGTTACAAAGTCAATGAAATGTAGTTTTTGAAACTGTCTCTATTTCTTCAGCGCGCGCTAACGGCTAGGAATGGTCCCACAGTAAAAATGACTTATTTATCTAAATTTTTAATTAAAGCGCTACCACAGCGCCTAGTGAAATTGCTGAGTTCCAGCAGTCATACCAAAGTGAGAAGAATGTTAATTCTTGGAGGCCATTTGTCTCATTTATCACATTTATAAGGTCAAAGTTCAAAATCAGTTCAATTAGGTTCCACGGTCAATCGTTTCACTTTTAAAGGCGATGCAACCTAGTAATATCGGACAAATATCGCTAAATACATGTTGGTACAAATATGTGAGGCAAACGTTGTAACTCAAACGGACTGATACCGCTAGAAGGTCAATGAAATGTAGGTTTTGAAACTGGCCCTATTCCTTCAGCGCGCGCTAACGGCTAGAATTGGTCCCACAGTAAAAAATGACTTATTATCTAAATTTTAGTTAAAGCGCTACCACAGCGCCCAGTGAAGTTGCTGAGTTCCAGCAGTCATACCAAAGGAAGAAGAATGTTAATTCTTGGAGGCCATTTGTCTCATTTATCACATTTATAAGGACAAAGTCCAAAATCAGTTAATTAGGTCCACGGTCAATCGTTTCACTTTTAAAAGCGATGCAACCTAGTAATATCGGAAAATATCTCTAAATACATGTTGGTACGAATATGTGACGCAAACGTTGTAACTCAAACGGACTGATATCGTTAGAAAGTCAATAAAATGTATTTTTGAAATTGTCTCTATTTCTTCAGCGCGCGTTAACGGCTTGGATTAGTCCCACTTTAAAAAATTGACATATTGATCTAAATATTTAAATAAAGCGCTAACAGAGCGTTCAGTGTAACTGCGGAGCTCCAGCATTTCATGCCAAAGTAAGAAGAATGTTAATTCTTGGAGTTCAATTGTTTCATTTATCACATTTATAAGTTTAAAGTCGGCAAAATCAGTTCAATTAGGTCCACGGTCAATCGCTTCACTTTTTAAAAGCATACAACCTAGTAATATCGGAAATATCGCTTAACACACTGTTTGGTCACGCTTATGTGACACAAAACGGTGTTAACTCAAACGGAATGATAGCCGTTAGAAAGTCAATAAAATGTAGTTTTTGAAATTGTCTCTATTTCTTCAGCGCGCACTAACGGCTTGGATTGGTCCCACTGTAAAAATGAATTATTGATCTAAATATTTAAATAAGAGCTAAAAAGAGCGTCCAGTGTAACTGCGGAGTTCCAGCATTCATGCCAAAGTTAGAAGAATGTTTAATTCTTGGAGTCCAATTGTCTCATTTATCACATTTATAAGGTTAAAGTCCAAAATCAGTTCAATTAGGTCCCACGGTCAATCGTTTCACTTCTTAATAGCTATACAATTTAGTAATATCGGAAATATCGCAAATACATGTTGGTACGAGTTCAAGCAATCATGTGAAATTTAGAAAACTGTTAATTCTTGGAGATCCAATTGTCTCATTTATCAAATTTATAAGGTCAAAGTCCAAAATCAGTTCAATTAGGTCCCATGCTAAATCGTTTCACTGTTAAAAGCGATGCAACCTAGTAATATTGGAAAAATATCCCTAAATACATGTTGGTTCGAATATATCACGCAACCGTTGTAATTCAAAACGGACTGACACCGTTAGAAAGTCAATGAAATGTAGTTTTATAAACTGTCTCTATTTCCTCAGAGCGCGCTAACGGCTTGGATTGGTCCCACTGTAAAAAATGACTTATTGATCTAAATATTTAAATAAAGAGCTAACAGAGCGTCCAGTGTAAACTGCTGAGTTGCAGCATTGATGCCCAAGTAGAAGAATGATAATTCTTGGAGTCAATTGTTTCATTTATCACATTTATAAGTTAAAGTCCAAAAGCAGTTCAATTAGGTCCCACGGTCAATCGTTTCACTTTTAAAAGCTAAACAACCTAGTAATATCGGAAAATATCGCTAAATACATGTTGGTACGAGTTCAAGCAATCATGTCAAATTTAGAAAACTTGTTAATTCTTGGAGTCCAATTGTCTCATTTATCAAATTTATAAGGTCAAAGTCCAAAATCAGTTCATTAGGTCCCACGCTCAATCGTTTCACTGTAAAAGCGATTCAAACCTAGTAATATCGGAAAAATATCCCTAATACATGTTGGTACGAATATATGACGCAACCGTTGTAACTCAAACGGCCTGATACCGTTAGAAAGTCAATGAAATGTAGTTTTAGAAACTATCTCTATTTCCTCAGCGCGCGCTAACGGCTTGGATTGGTCCCACTGTAAAAAGTGACTTATTGATCTAAATATTTAAATAAAGATCTAACAGAGCGTCCAGTGTAACTGCGGAGTTCCAGCATTCATGCCAAAGTAAGAAGAATGTTTAATTCGTCGATTCCAATTGTCTCATTATCACATTTATCAGTCAAAGTCAAAATCAGTTCAATTAGGTCCCACGCTCAATCGTTTCACTGCTAAAAGCGATGGAAACTAGTAATTTCGGAAAAATATCTCTAAATACATGTTGGTACGAATATGTGACGCAACCGTTGTAACTCAAACGGACTGATACCGTTAGAAAGTCAATGAAATGTAGTTTTAGAAACTGTCTCTATTTCCTCAGCTCGCGTTAACGGCTTGGATTGGTCCCACTGTTAAAAATGACTTATTGATCTAAATATTTAAGTAAAGAGCTAACAGAGCGTCCAGTGTAACTGCGGAGTTCCAGCATTCATGCCAAAGTAAAAAGGATGTTAATTTGTCGGGTCTAATTGTTTCATTTTTCACATTTATCAGGTCAAAGTCCAAAATCAGTTCAATTAGGTCCCACTGTCAATCGTTTCACTGTTAAAAGCGATGGAAACTAGTAATTTCGGAAAAATATCGCTAAATACATGTTGGTACGAATATGTGACGCAACCGTTGTAACTCAAACGGACTGAATACTGTTAGAAAAGTCAATGAAATGTATTATCTATTACTTCAGCGCGCGCTAACGGCTTGGATTGGTCCCACTGTAAAAGTGACTTATCGAACTAAATATTTAAATAAAGAGCTAACAGAGCGTCCAGTGTAACTGCGGAGTTCCAGCATTCATGCCAAAGTGAGAAGAATGTTAATTTTTGGAGTCCATTTGTCTCATTTATCACAATTTATAAGGTCAAAGTCCCAAACTCTCTTCAATTAGATCCCACGGTCAATCGTTTCACTTTTAAAGCGATGCAACCTAGTAATATCGGACAAATATCTCTAAATACATGTTGGTACGAATATGTGACGCAAACGTTGTAACTCAAACGGACTGATACCGTTAGAAAGTCAATAAATTGATTTTTTGAAATTGTCTCTATTTCTTCAGCACGCGTTAACGGCTTGGATTAGTCCCACTTTAAAAAAAATGACATATTGATCTAAATATTTAAAAAAGCGCTAACAGAGCGTTCAGTGTAACTGCGGAGCTCCAGCATTCATGCCAAAGTAAGACGAATGTTAATTCTTGGAGTCCAATTGTCTCATTTATCACATTTATCAGGTCAAAGTCCAAAATCAGTTCAATTAGATCCCACGGTCAATAGTTCACTTTTAAAAGAGATGCAACCTAGTACTATCGGAAAAATATCGCTAAATAACATGTTGGTACGAATATGTGACGCAATCGTTGTAAACTCAAACGGACTTATACCGTTACAAAGTCAATGAAATGTAGTTTTTGAAACTGTCTCTATTTCTTCAGCGCGCGCTAACGGCTAGGAATGGTCCCACAGTAAAAAATTGACTTATTATCTAAATTTTTAAATTAAAGCGCTACACAGCGCCTAGTGAAATTGCTGAGTTCCAGCAGTCATACCAAAGTGAGAAGAATGTTAATTCTTGGAGGCCATTTGTCTCATTTATCACATTTATAAGGTCAAAGTTCCAAAATCAGTTCAATTAGGTTCCACGGTCAATCGTTTCACTTTTAAAGGCGATGCAACCTAGTAATATCGGACAAATATCGCTAAATACATGTTGGTACAAATATGTGAGGCAAACGTTGTAACTCAAACGGACTGATACCGCTAGAAGGTCAATGAAATGTAGGTTTTGAAACTGGCCCTATTCCTTCAGCGCGCGCTAACGGCTAGAATTGGTCCCACAGTAAAAAATGACTTATTTATCTAAATTTTTAGTTAAAGCGCTACCACAGCGCCCAGTGAAGTTGCTGAGTTCCAGCAGTCATACCAAAGGGAGAAGAATGTTAATTCTTGGAGGCCATTTGTCTCATTTATCACATTTATAAGGACAAAGTCCAAAATCAGTTCAATTAGGTTCCACGGTCAATCGTTTCACTTTTAAAAGCGATGCAACCTAGTAATATCGGAAAAATATCTCTAAATACATGTTGGTACGAATATGTGACGCAAACGTTGTAACTCAAACGGACTGATATCGTTAGAAAGTCAATAAAATTGATTTTTTGAAATTGTCTCTATTTCTTCAGCGCGCGTTAACGGCTTGGATTTGTCCCACTTTAAAAATTGACATATTGATCTAAGTATTTAAATAAAGCGCTAACAGAGCGTTCAGTGTAACTGCGGAGCTCCAGCATTCTTTCCAAAGTAAGAAGAATGTTAATTCTTGGAGTCCAATTGTCTCATTTATCACATTTATCAGGTCAAAGTCCAAAATCAATTCAATTAGATCCCACGGTCAATAGTTCAACTTTTAAAAGAGATGCAACCTAGTAATATCGGACAAATATCGCTAAATACATGTTGGTACAAATATGTGAGGCAAACGTTGCAACTCAAACGGACTGATACCGCTAGAAGGTCAATGAAATGTTGGTTTTGAAACTGGCCCTATTCTTTCAGCGCGCTAACGGCTAGAATTGGTCCCACAGTAAAAAATGACTTATTTATCTAAATTTTTAGTTAAAGCGCTACCACAGCGCCCAGTGAAGTTGCTGAGTTCCAGCAGTCATACCAAAGTAAGATGAATGTTAATTCTTGGAGTCCATTTGTCTCATTTATCACATTTATAAGGTCAAAGTACAAAATCAGTTCAATTAGATCCCACGGTCAATCGTTTCACTTTTAAAAGCGATTCAACCTAGTAATATCGGAAAAATATTGCTAAATACATGTTGGTACGAATATGTGACACAATCGAGTTAACTCAAACGGACTGATACCGTTAGAAAGTAAATAAAATGTAGTTTTTGAAAATGTCTCTATTTCTTCAGCGCGCACTAACGGCTTGGATTGGTCCCACTGTAAAAAATGGCTTATCGAACTAAATATTTAAATAAAGAGCTAACAGAGCGTCCAGTGTAACTGCGGAGTTCCAGCATTCATGCCAAAGTAAGAAGAATGTTAATTCTTGGAGTCCAATTGTCTCATTTATCAAATTTATAAGGTCAAAGTCCAAAATCAGTTCAATTAGGTCCCACGCTCAATCGTTTCACTGTTAAAAGCGATTCAACCTAGTAATATCGGAAAAATATCTCTAAATACATGTTGGTACGAATATATAACGCAACCGTTGTAACTCAAACGGACTGATACCGTTAGAAAGTCAATGAAATGTAGTTTTAGAAACTATCTCTATTTCCTCAGCGCGCGCTAACGGCTTGGATTGGTCCCACTGTAAAAAATGACTGATTGATCTAAATATTTAAATAAAGATCTAACAGAGCGTCCAGTGTAACTGCGGAGTTCCAGCATTCATGCCAAAGTAAGAAGAATGTTAATTCGTCGAGTCCAATTTTCTCATTTATCACATTTATCAGGTCAAAGTCCAAAATCAGTTCAATTAGGTCCCACGCTCAATCGTTTCACTGCTAAAAGCGATGGAAACTAGTAATTTCGGAAAAATATCTCTAAATACATGTTGGTACGAATATGTGACGCAACCGTTGTAACTCAAACGGACTGATACTGTTAGAAAGTCAATGAAATGTATTATCTATTACTTCAGCGCGCGCTAACGGCTTGGATTGGTCCCACTGTAAAAAGTGACTTATCGAACTAAATATTTAAATAAAGAGCTAACAGAGCGTCCAGTGTAACTGCGGAGTTCCAGCATTTATGCCAAAGTGAGAAGAATGTTAATTTTTGGAGTCCATTTGTCTCATTTATCACATTTATAACGTCAAAGTCCAAACTCTCTTCAATTAGATCCCACGGTCAATCGATTCACTTTTAAAAGCGATGCAACCTAGTAATATCGGACAAATATCGCTAAATACATGTTGGTACAAATATGTGAGACAAACGTTGTAACTCAAACGGACTGATACCGCTAGAAGGTCAATGAAATGTAGGTTTTGAAACTGGACCTATTCCTTCAGCGCGCGCCAACGGCTAGGATTGGTCCCACAGTAAAAAATGACTTATTTATCTAAATTTTTAGTTAAAGCGCTACGACAACGCCCAGTGAAATTGCTGAGTTCCAGCAGTCATACCAAAGGGAGAAGAATGTTAATTCTTGGAGGCCATTTGTCTCATTTATCACATTTATAAGGACAAAGTCCAAAATCAGTTCAATTAGATCCCACGGTCAATCGTTTCACTTTTAAAAGCGATTCAACCTAGTAATATCGGAAAAATATCGCTAAATACATGTTAAGCGTGTTAACTCAAACGGACTGAAACCGTTAGAAAGTAAATAAAATGTAGTTTTTGAAAATGTCTCTATTTCTTCAGCGCGCACTAACGGCTTGGATTGGTCCCACTGTAAAAAATGGCTTATCGAACTAAATATTTAAATAAAGAGCTAACAGAGCGTCCAGTGTAACTGCGGAGTTCCAGCATTCATGCCAAAGTAAGAAGAATGTTAATTCTTGGAGTTCAATTGTTTCATTTATCACATTTATAAGGTTAAAGTCCAAAATCAGTTCAATTAGGTCCCACGGTCAATCGTTTCACTTTTAAAAGCAATACAACCTAGTAATATCGGAAAATATCGCTAAATACATGTTGGTACGAATATGTGACGCAACAGTTGTAACTCAAAGGAACTGAAACCGTTAGAATGTCAATGAAATGTAGTTCTTGAAACTGTCTCTATTTCTTCAGCTTACGCTAATGGCTTGGATTGGTCCCACTGTAAAAAATGACTTATCGGACTAAATATTTAAATAAAGAGCTAACAGAGCTTTCAGTGTAACTACGGAGTTCCAGCATTCATGCCAAAGTGAGAAGAATGTTAATTCTTGAGGTCCATTTGTCTCATTTATCACATTTATAAGGTCAAAGTCCAAAATTAGTTCAATTAGATCACACGGTCAATAGTTCCACTTTTAAAACAGATGCAACCTAGTAATATCGGAAAAATATCGCTAAATACATGTTGGTACGAATATGTGACGCAATCGTTGTAACTCAAAGGGACTGAAACCGTTAGAAAGTCAATGAAATGTAGTTTTTGAAACTATCTCTATTTCTTCAGGTTACGCTAACGGCTTGGATTGGTCCCACTGTAAAAAATGACTTATCGGACTAAATATTTAAATAAAGAGCTAACAGAGCTTTCAGTGTAACTACGGAGTTCCAGCATTCTTGCCAAAGTGAGAAGAATGTTAATTCTTGGAGTCCATTTGTCTCATTTATCACATTTATAAGGTCAAAGTCCAAAATCAGTTCAATTAGATCCCACGGTCAATCGTTTCACTTTTAAAAGCGATGCAACCTAGTAATATCGGAAAATATCGCTAAATACATGTTGGTACGAGTTCAAGCAATCATGTCAAATTTAGAAAACTGTTAATTCTTGGAGTCCAATTGTCTCATTTATCAACTTTATAAGGTCAAAGTCCAAAATCAGTTCAATTAGGTCCCACGCTCAATCGTTTCACTGTTAAAAGCGATGCAACCTAGTAATATCGGAAAAATATCCTTAAATACATGTTGGTACGAATATATGACGCAACCGTTGTAACTCAAACGGACTGATACCGTTAGAAAGTCAATGCTATGTTGTTTTAGAAACTGTCTCTATTTCCTCAGCGCGCGCTAATGGCTTGGATTGGTCCCACTGTAAAAAATGACTTATTGATCTAAATAATTAAATAAAGAGCTAACAGAGCATCCAGTGTAACTGCGGAGTTCCAGCATTCATGCCAAAGTAAGAAGAATGTTAATTCTTGGAGTCCAATTGTCTCATTTAACAAATTTGTAAGGTCAAAGTCCAAAATCAGTTCAATTAGGTCCCACGGTCAATCGTTTCACTTTTAAAAGCGATGCAACCTAGCAATATCGGAAAAATATCGCTAAATACATGTTGGTACGAATATGTGACACAAACGTGTTAACTCAAACGGACTGATACCGTTAGAAAGTCAATAAAATGTAGTTTTTGAAATTGTCTCTATTTCTTCAGCGCGCACTAACGGCTTGGATTGGTCCCACTGTAAAAAATGGCTTATCGAATTAAATATTTAAATAAAGAGCTAACAGAGCGTCCAGTGTAACTGCGGAATTTCAGCAGTCATACCAAATTAAGAAGAATGTTAATTCTTGGAGTCCAATTGTCGCATTTATCACATTTATAAGGTTAAAGTCCAAAATCAGTTCAATTAGGTCCCACGGTCAATCCTTGCACTTTTAAAAGCGATGCAACCTAGTAATGTCGGAAAAATATCGCTAAATACATGTTGGTACGAATATGTGACGCAACCGTTGTAACTCAAACGGACTGATACCGTTAAAAAATCAATGAAATGTAGTTTTTGAAACTGTCTCTATTACTTCAGCGTGCGCTAACGGTTTGGATTTGTCCCACTGTAAAAAATGACTTATCGCTAAATACATGTTGGTACGAATATGTGACACAAACGTGTTAACTCAAACGGATTGATACCGTTAGAAAGTCAATAAAATGTAGTTTTTGAAATTGTCTCTATTTCTTCAGCGCGCACTAACGGCTTGGATTGGTCCCACTGTAAAAAATGGCTTATCGAATTAAATATTTAAGTAAAGAGCTAACAGAGCGTCCACTGTAACTGCGGAATTCCAGCAGTCATACCAAATTAAGAAGAATGTTAATTCTTGGAGTCCAATTGTCGCATTTATCACATTTATAAGGTTAAAGTCCAAAATCAGTTCAATTAGGTCCCACGGTCAACGCTTCACTTTTAAAAGCGATGCAACCTAGTAATATCGGAAAAATATCGCTAAATACATGTTGGTACGAATATGTGACACAAACCTGTTAACTCAAACGGACTGATACCGTTAGAAAGTCAATAAAATGTAGTTTTTGAAATTGTCTCTATTTCTTCAGCGCGCGCTAACGGCTTGGATTGGTCCCACTGTAAAAAATGACTTATCGGACTAAATATTTAAATAAAGAGCTAACAGAGCTTTCAGTGTAACTACGGAGTTCCAGCATTCATGCCAAAGTGAGAAGAATGTTAATTCTTGGAGTCCATTTGTCTCATTTATCACATTTATAAGGTCAAAGTCCAAAATCAGTTCAATTAGATCCCACGGTCAATCGTTTCACTTTTAAAAACGATGCAACCTAGTAATATCGGAAAAATATCGCTAAATACATGTTGGTACGAATATGTGACACAAACGTGTTAACTCAAACGGACTGATACCGTTAGAAAGTCAATAAAATGTAGTTTTTGAAATTGTCTCTATTTCTTCAGCGCGCACTAACGGCTTGGATTGGTCCCACTGTAAAAAATGGCTTATCGAACTAAATATTTAAATAAAGAGCTAACAGAGCGTCCAGTGTAACTGCGGAATTCCAGCAGTCATACCAAATTAAGAAGAATGTTAATTCTTGGAGTCCAATTGTCTCATTTATCACGTTTATAAGGTTAAAGTCCAAAATCAGTTCAATTAGGTCCCACGGTCAATCGTTTCACTTTTAAAAGCAATACAACCTAGTAATATCGGAAAATATCGCTAAATACATGTTGGTACGAATATGTGACACAAACGTGTTAACTCAAACGGACTGATACCGTTAGAAAGTCAATAAAATGTAGTTTTTGAAATTGTCTCTATTTCTTCAGCGCGCACTAACGTCTTGGATTGGTCCCACTGTAAAATATGGCTTATCGAATTAAATATTTAAATAAAGAGCTAACAGAGCGTCCAGTGTAACTGCGGAATTCCAGCAGTCATACCAAATTAAGAAGAATGTTAATTCTTGGAGACCAATTGTCGCATTTATCACATTTATAAGGTTAAAGTCCAAAATCAGTTCAATTATGTCCCACGGTCAACGCTTCACTTTTAAAAGCGATGCAACCTAGTAATATCGGAAAATATCGCTAAATACATGTTGGTACGAATTTGTGACGCAAACGTTGTAACTCAAACGGACTGATACTGTTCGAAAGTCAATGAAATGTAGTTTTTGATACTGTCTCTATTTCTTCAGCGCCCGCTAACGGCTTGGATTGGTCCCACTGTAAAAAATGACTTATTGATCTAAATATTTAAATAAAGAGCTAATAGAGCATCCAGTGTAACTGCGGAGTTCCAGCATTCATGCCAAAGTAAGAAGAATGTTAATTCTTGGAGTCCAATTGTCTCATTTAACACATTTGTAAGGTAAAAGTCCAAAATCAGTTCAATTAGGTCCCACGGTCAATCGTTTCACTGTTAAAATCGATGCAACCTAGTAATATCGGAAAAATATCGCTAAATACATGTTGGTACGAGTTCAAGCAATCATGTCAAATTTAGAAAACTATAAATTCTTGGAGTCCAATTGTCTCATTTATCAAATTTATAAGGTCAAAGTCCAAAATCAGTTCAATTAGGTCCCACGCTCAATCGTTTCACTGTTAAAAGCGATGCAACCTAGTAATATCGAAAAAATATGGCTAAATACATGTTGGTACGAATATGTGACGCAACCGTTGTAACTCAAACGGACTGATACCGTTAGAAAGTCAATGAAATGTACTTTTAGAAACTGTCTCTATTTCCTCAAAGCGCGCTAAGGGCTTGGATTGGTCCCACTGTAAAAAATGACTTATTGATCTAAATGTTTAAATGAAGAGCTAACAGAGCGTCCAGTGTAACTGCTGAGTTCCAGCATTCATGCCAAAGTAAGAAGAATGATAATTCTTGGAGTCCAATTTTGTTTCATTTATCACATTTATAAGGTTAAAGTACAAAATCAGTTCAATTAGGTCCCACGGTCAATCGTTTCACTTTTAAAAGCGATGCAACCTAGTAATATCGGAAAAATATGGCTAAATACATGTTGGTACGAATATGTGACACAAACGTGTTAACTCAAACGGACTGATACCGTTAGAAAGTCAATAAAATGTAGTTTTTGAAATTGTCTCTATTTCTTCAGCGCGCACTAACGTTTTGGATTGGTCCCACTGTAAAATATGGCTTATCGAATTAAATATTTAAATAAAGAGCTAACAGAGCGTCCAGTGTAACTGCGGAATTCCAGCAGTCATACCAAATTAAGAAGAATGTTAATTCTTGGAGACCAATTGTCGCATTTATCACATTTATAAGGTCAAAGTCGAAAATGAGTTCAATTAGATCCCACGGTCAATCGTTTCACTTTTAAAAGCGATGCAACCTAGTAATATCGGAAAAATATCGCTAAATACATGTTGGTACGAATATGTGACACAAACGTGTTAACTCAAACGGACTGATACCGTTAGAAAGTCAATAAAATGTAGTTTTTGAAATTGTCTCTATTTCTTCAGCGCGCACTAAAGTCTTGGATTGGTCCCACTGTAAAATATGGCTTATCGAATTAAATATTTAAATAAAGAGCTAACAGAGCGTCCAGTGTAACTGCGGAATTCCAGCAGTCATACCAAATTAAGAAGAATGTTAATTCTTGGAGACCAATTGTCGCATTTATCACATTTATAAGGTTAAAGTCCAAAATCAGTACAATTAGGTCCCACGGTCAACGCTTCACTTTTAAAAGCGATGCAACCTAGTAATATCGGAAAATATCGCTAAATACATGTTGGTACGAATTTGTGACGCAAACGTTGTAACTCAAACGGACTGATACCGTTCGAAAGTCAATGAAATGTAGTTTTTGATACTGTCTCTATTTCTTCAGCGCCCGCTAACGGCTTGGATTGGTCCCACTGTAAAAAATGACTTATTGATCTAAATATTTAAATAAAGAGCTAATAGAGCATCCAGTGTAACTGCGGAGTTCCAGCATTCATGCCAAAGTAAGAAGAATGTTAATTCTTGGAGTCCAATTGTCTCATTTAACACATTTGTAAGGTAAAAGTCCAAAATCAGTTCAATTAGGTCCCACGGTCAATCGTTTCACTGTTAAAATCGATGCAACCTAGTAATATCGGAAAAATATCGCTAAATACATGTTGGTACGAGTTCAAGCAATCATGTCAAATTTAGAAAACTGTTAATTCTTGGAGTCCAATTATCTCATTTATCAAATTTATAAGGTCAAAGTCCAAAATCAGTTCAATTAGGTCCCACGCTCAATCGTTTCACTGTTAAAAGCGATGCAACCTAGTAATATCGAAAAAATATCGCTAAATACATGTTGGTACGAATATGTGACGCAACCGTTGTAACTCAAACGGACTGATACCGTTAGAAAGTCAATGAAATGTACTTTTAGAAACTGTCTCTATTTCCTCAAAGCACGCTAAGGGCTTGGATTGGTCCCACTGTAAAAAATGACTTATTGATCTAAATGTTTAAATGAAGAGCTAACAGAGCGTCCAGTGTAACTGCGGAATTCCAGCAGTGATACCAAATTAAGAAGAATGTTAATTCTTGGAGACCAATTGTCGCATTTATCACATTTATAAGGTCAAAGTCCAAAATCAGTTCAATTAGATCCCACGGTCAATCGTTTCACTTTTAAAAGCGATGCAACCTAGTAATATCGGAAAAATATCGCTAAATACATGTTGGTACGAATATGTGACACAAACCTATTAACTCAAACGGACTGATACCGTTAGAAAGTCAATAAAATGTAGTTTTTGAAATTGTCTCTATTTCTTCAGCGCGCACTAACGGCTTGGATTGGTCCCACTGTAAAAAATGGCTTATCGAATTAAATATTTAAATAAAGAGCTAACAGAGCGTCCAGTGTAACTGCGGAATTCCAGCAGTCATACCAAATTAAGAAGAATGTTAATTCTTGGAGTCCAATTGTCTCATTTATCACGTTTATAAGGTTAAAGTCCAAAATCAGTTCAATTAGGTCCCACGGTCAATCGTTTCACTTTTAAAAGCAATACAACCTAGTAATATCGGAAAATATCGCTAAATACATGTTGGTACGAATATGTGACACAAACGTGTTAACTCAAACGGACTGATACCGTTAGAAAGTCAATAAAATGTAGTTTTTGAAATTGTCTCTATTTCTTCAGCGCGCACTAACGTCTTGGATTGGTCCCACTGTAAAATATGGCTTATCGAATTAAATAATTAAATAAAGAGCTAACAGAGCGTCCAGTGTAACTGCGGAATTCCAGCAGTCATACCAAATGAAGAAGAATGTTAATTCTTGGAGACCAATTGTCGCATTTATCACATTTATAAGGTTAAAGTCCAAAATCAGTTCAATTAGGTCCCACGGTCAACGCTTCACTTTTAAAAGCGATGCAACCTAGTGATATCGGAAAATATCGCTAAATACATGTTGGTACGAATTTGTGACGCAAACGTTGTAACTCAAACGGACTGATACCGTTCGAAAGTCAATGAAATGTAGTTTTTGATACTGTCTCTATTTCTTCACCGCCCGCTAACGGCTTGGATTGGTCCCACTGTAAAAAATGACTTATTGATCTAAATATTTAAATAAAGAGCTAATAGAGCATCCAGTGTAACTGCGGAGTTCCAGCATTCATGCCAAAGTAAGAAGAATGTTAATTCTTGGAGTCCAATTGTCTCATTTAACACATTTGTAAGGTAAAAGTCCAAAATCAGTTCAATTAGGTCCCACGGTCAATCGTTTCACTGTTAAAATCGATGCAACCTAGTAATATCGGAAAAATATCGCTAAATACATGTTGGTACGAGTTCAAGCAATCATGTCAAATTTAGAAAACTGTTAATTCTTGGAGTCCAATTGTCTCATTTATCAAATTTATAAGGTCAAATTCCAAAATCAGTTCAATTAGGTCCCACGCTCAATCGTTTCACTGTTAAAAGCGATGCAACCTAGTAATATCGAAAAAATATCACTAAATACATGTTGGTACGAATATGTGACGCAACCGTTGTAAATCAAACGGACTGATACCGTTAGAAAGTCAATGAAATGTACTTTTAGAAACTGTCTCTATTTCCTCAAAGCCCGCTAACGGCTTGGATTGGTGCCACTGTAAAAAATGACTTATTGATCTAAATGTTTAAAGGAAGAGCTAACAGAGCGTCCAGTGTAACTGCTGAGTTCCAGCATTCATGCCAAAGTAAGAAGAATGATAATTCTTGGAGTCCAATTGTTTCATTTATCACATTTATAAGGTTAAAGTACAAAATCAGTTCAATTAGGTCCCACGGTCAATCGTTTTACTTTTAAAAGCGATGCAACCTAGTAATATCGGAAAAATATGGCTAAATACATGTTGGTACGAATATGTGACACAAACGTGTTAACTCAAACGGACTGATACAGTTAGAAAGTCAATAAAATGTAGTTTTTGAAATTGTCTCTATTTCTTCAGCGCGCACTAACGTCTTGGATTGGTCCCACTGTAAAATATGGCTTATCGAATTAAATATTTAAATAAAGAGCTAACAGAGCGTCCAGTGTAACTGCGGAATTCCAGCAGTCATACCAAATTAAGAAGAATGTTAATTCTTGGAGACCAATTGTCGCATTTATCACATTTTTAAGGTCAAAGTCCAAACTCTCTTCAATTAGATCCCACGGTCAATCGTTTCACTTTTAAAAACGATGCAACCTAGTAATATCGGACAAACATCTCTAAATACATGTTGGTACGAATATGTGACGCAAACGTTGCAACTCAAACGGACTGATACCGTTAGAAAGTCAATAAAATGTATTTTTTGAAATTGTCTCTATTTCTTCAGCGCGCGTTAACGGCTTGGATTAGTCCCACTTTAAAAAATGACATATTGATCTAAATATTTAAATAAAGCGCTAATAGAGCGTCCAGTGTAACTGCGGAACTCCAGCATTCATGCCAAAGTAAGAAGAATGTTAATTCTTGTAGTCCAATTGTCTCATTTATCACATTTATCAGGTCAAACTCCAAAATCAGTTCAATTAGATCCCACGGTCAATAGTTCAACTTTTAAAAGAGATGCAACCTAGTAATATCGGAAAAATATCGCTAAATACATGTTGGTACGAATATGTGACGCAATTGTTGTAACTCAAACGGACTTATACCGTTACAAAGTCAATGAAATGTAGTTTTTGAAACTGTCTCTATTTCTTCAGCGCGCGCTAACGGCTAGGAATGGTCCCACAGTAAAAAATGACTTATTTATCTAAATTTTTAATTAAAGCGCTACCACAGCGCCTAGTGAAATTGCTGAGTTCCAGCAGTCATACCAAAGTGAGAAGAATGTTACTTCTTGGAGTCCAATTGTCTCATTTAACACATTTGTAAGGTAAAAGTCCAAAATCAGTTCAATTAGGTCCCACGGTCAATCGTTTCACTGTTAAAAGCGATGCAACCTAGTAATATCGAAAAAATATCGCTAAATACATGTTGGTACGAGTTCAAGCAATCATGTCAAATTTAGAAAACTGTTAATTCTTGGAGTCCAATTGTCTCATTTATCAAATTTATAAGGTCAAAGTCCAAAATCAGTTCAATTATGTCCCACGCTCAATCGTTTCACTGTTAAAAGCGATGCAACCTAGTAATATCGAAAAAATATCGCTAAATACCTGTTGGTACGAATATGTGACGCAACCGTTGTAATTCAAACGGACTGATACCGTTAGAAAGTCAATGAAATGTAGTTTTAGAAACTGTCTCTATTTCCTCAAAGCGCGCTAACGGTTTGGATTGGTCCCACTGTAAAAAATGACTTATTGATTTAAATGTTTAAATGAAGAGCTAACAGAGCGTCCAGTGTAACTGCTGAGTTCCAGCATTCATGCCAAAGTAAGAAGAATGATAATTCTTAGAGTCCAATTATTTCATTTATCACATTTATAAGGTTAAAGTCCAAAATCAGTTCAATTAGGTCCCACGGTCAATCGTTTCACTTTTAAAAGCAATACAACCTAGTAATATCGGAAAATATCGCTAAATACATGTTGGAACGAGTTCAAGCAATCATGTCAAATTTAGAAAACTGTTAATTCTTGTAGTCCAATTGTCTCATTTATCAAATTTATATGGTCAAAGTCCAAAATCAGTTCAATTAGGTCCCACGCTCAATCGTTTCACTGTTAAAAGCGATGCAACCTAGTAATATCGGAAAAATATCCTTAAATACATGTTGGTACGAATATATGACGCAACCGTTGTAACTCAAACGGACTGATACCGTTAGAAAGTCAATGAAATGTAGTTTTAGAAACTGTCTCTATTTCCTCAGAGCGCGCTATCGGCTTGGATTGGTTCCACTGTAAAAAATGACTTATTGATCTAAATATTTAAATAAAGAGCTAACAGAGCATCCAGTGTAACTGCGGAGTTCTAGCATTCATGCCAAAGTAAGAAGAATGTTAATTCTGGGAGTCCAATTGTCTCATTTAACACATTTGTAAGGTCAAATTCCAAAATCAGTTCAATTAGGTCCCACGGTCAATCGTTTCACTGTTAAAAGCGATGCAACCTAGTAATATCGGAAAAATATCGCTAAATACATGTTGGTACGAATATGTGACGCAACCGTTGTAACTCAAACGGACTGATACCGTTAGAAATTCAATGATATGTAGTTTTGGAAACTGTCTCTATTTCCTCAGCGCGCGCTAACGGCTTGGATTGGTCCCACTGTAAAAAATGACTTATTGATCTAAATACTTAAATAAAGAGCTAACAGAGCGTCCAGTGTAACTGCGGAGTTCCAGCATTCATGCCAAAGTAAGAAGACTGATAATTCTTGGAGTCCAATTGTTTCATTTATCATATTTATAAGGTTAAGGTCCAAAATCAGTTCAATTAGGTCCCACGGTCAATCGTTTCACTTTTAAAAGCTATACAACCTAGTAATATCGGAAAATATCGCTAAATACATGTTGGTACGAGTTCAAGCAATCATGTCAAATTTAGAAAACTGTTAATTCTTGGAGTCCAATTGTCTCATTTATCAAACTTATAAGGTCAAAGTCCAAAATCAGTTCAATTAGGTCCCACGGTCAATTGTTTCACTTTTAAAAGCTATACAACCTAGTAATATCGGAAAATATCGCTAAATACATGTTGGTACGAGTTCAAGCAATCATGTCAAATTTAGAAAACTGTTAATTCTTGGAGTCCAATTGTCTCATTTATCAAATATATAAGGTCAAAGTCCAAAATCAGTTCAATTAGGTCCCACGGTCAATCGTTTCACTGTTAAAAGCGATGCAACCTAGTAATATCGTGAAAATATCCCTAAATACATGTTGGTACGAATAAATGACGCAACCGTTGTAACTCAAACAGACTGATACCGTTCGAAAGTCAATGAAATGTAGTTTTAGAAACTGTCTCTATTTCCTCAGCGCGCGCTAACGGCTTGGATTGGTCCCACTGTAAAAAATGACTGATTGATCTAAATATTTAAATAAAGAGCTAACAGAGCGTCCAGTGTAACTGCAGAGTTCCAGCATTCATGCCAAAGTAAGAAGAATGATAATTCTTGGAGTCCAATTGTCTCATTTATCACATTTATAAGGTCAAAGTCCAAAATCAGTTCAATTAGGTCCCACGGTCAATAGTTCAACTTTTAAAAGAGATGCAACCTAGTAATATCGGACAAATATCGCTAAATACATGTTGGTACAAATATGTGAGGCAAACGTTGTAACTCAAACGGACTGATACCGCTAGAAAGTCAATGAAATGTAGGTTTTGAAACTGGCCCTATTCCTTCAGCGCGCGCTAACGGCTTGGATTGGTCCCACTGTAAAAAATGACTTATCGAACTAAATATTTAAATCAAGAGCTAACAGAGCGTCCAGTGTAACTGCAGAATTCCAGCAGTCATACCAAATTAAGAAGAATGTTAATTCTTGGAGTCCAATTGTCTCATTTATCACATTTATAAGGTTAAAGTCCAAAATCAGTTCAATTAGGTCCCACGGTCAATTGTTTCACTTTTAAAAGCTATACAACCTAGTAATATCGGAAAATATCGCTAAATACATGTTGGTACGAGTTCAAGCAATCATGTCAAATTTAGAAAACTGTTAATTCTTGGAGTCCAATTGTCTCATTTATCAAATATATAAGGTCAAAGTCCAAAATCAGTTCAATTAGGTCCCACGCTCAATCGTTTCACTGTTAAAAGCGATGCAACCTAGTAATATCGGAAAAATATCCCTAAATACATGTTGGTACGAATATATGACGCAACCGTTGTAACTCAAACAGACTGATACCGTTCGAAAGTTAATGAAATGTAGTTTTAGAAACTGTCTCTATTTCCTCAGCGCGCGCTAACGGCTTGGATTGGTCCCACTGTAAAAAATGACTGATTGATCTAAATATTTAAATAAAGAGCTAACAGAGCGTCCAGTGTAACTGCAGATTTCCAGCATTCATGCCAAAGTAAGAAGAATGATAATTCTTGGAGTCCAATTGTCTCATTTATCACATTTATAAGGTCAAAGTCCAAAATCAGTTCAATTAGGTCCCACGGTCAATAGTTCAACTTTTAAAAGAGATGCAACCTAGTAATATCGGACAAATATCGCTAAATACATGTTGGTACAAATATGTGAGGCAAGCGTTGTAACTCAAACGGACTGATACCGCTAGAAAGTCAATGAAATGTAGGTTTTGAAACTGGCCCTATTCCTTCAGCGCGCGCTAACGGCTTGGATTGGTCCCACTGTAAAAAATGACTTATCGAACTAAATATTTAAATCAAGAGCTAACAGAGCGTCCAGTGTAACTGCAGAATTCCAGCAGTCATACCAAATTAAGAAGAATGTTAATTCTTGGAGTCCAATTGTCTCATTTATCACATTTATAAGGTTAAAGTCCAAAATCAGTTCAATTAGGTCCCACGGTCAACGTTTCACTTTTAAAAGCGATGTAACCTAGTAATATCGGAAAATATCGCTAAATACATGTTGGTACGAATATGTGACGCAAACGTTGTAACTCAAACGGACTGATACCCTTAGAAAGTCAATGAAATGTAGTTTTTGATACTGTCTCTATTTCTTCAGCGCGCGCTAACGGCTTGGATTGGTCCCACTGTAAAAAATGACTTATTGATTTAAATATTTAAATAAAGAGCTAACAGACCGTCCAGTGTAACTGCGGAGTTCCAGCATTCATGCCAAAGTAAGAAGAATGTAAATTCTTGGAGTTCAATTGTTTCATTTATCACATTTATAATGTTAAAGTCCAAAATCAGTTCAATTAGGTCCCACGGTCAATCGTTTCACTTTTAAAAGCAATACAACCTAGTAATATCGGAAAATATCGCTAAATACATGTTGGAACGAGTTCAAGCAATCATGTCAAATTTAGAAAACTGTTAATTCTTGGAGTCCAATTGTCTCATTTATCAAATTTATATGGTCACAGTCCAAAATCAGTTCAATTATGTCCCACGCTCAATCGTTTCACTGTTAAAAGCGATGCAACCTAGTAATATCGGAAAAATATCCTTAAATACATGTTGGTACGAATATATGACGCAACCGTTGTAACTCAAACGGACTGATACCGTTAGAAAGTCAATGAAATGTAGTTTTAGAAACTGTCTCTATTTCCTCAGAGCGCGCTATCGGCTTGGATTGGTCCCACTGTAAAAAATGACTTATTGATCTAAATATTTAAATAAAGAGCTAACAGAGCATCCAGTGTAACTGCGGAGTTCTAGCATTCATGCCAAAGTAAGAAGAATGTTAATTCTGGGAGTCCAATTGTCTCATTTAACACATTTGTAAGGTCAAAGTCCAAAATCAGTTCAATTAGGTCCCACGGTCAATCGTTTCACTGTTAAAAGCGATGCAACCTAGTAATATCGGAAAAATATCGCTAAATACATGTTGGTACGAATATGTGACGCAACCGTTGTAACTCAAACGGACTGATACCGTTAGAAAGTCAATGATATGTAGTTTTGGAAACTGTCTCTATTTCCTCATCGCGCGCTAACGGCTTGGATTGGTCCCACTGTAAAAAATGACTTATTGATCTAAATATTTAAATAAAGAGCTAACAGAGCGTCCAGTGTAACTGCGGAGTTCCAGCATTCATGCCAAAGTAAGAAGACTGATAATTCTTGGAGTCCAATTGTTTCATTTATCATATTTATAAGGTTAAGGTCCAAAATCAGTTCAATTAGGTCCCACGGTCAATCGTTTCACTTTTAAAAGCTATACAACCTAGTAATATCGGAAAATATCGCTAAATACATGTTGGTACGAGTTCAAGCAATCATGTCAAATTTAGAAAACTGTTAATTCTTGGAGTCCAATTGTCTCATTTATCAAACTTATAAGGTCAAAGTCCAAAATCAGTTCAATTAGGTCCCACGGTCAATTGTTTCACTTTTAAAAGCTATACAACCTAGTAGTATCGGAAAAATAACGCAAAATACATGTTGGTACGAATATGTGACGCAACCGTTGTAACTCAAACGGACTGATACCGTTAGAAAGTCAATGAAATGTAGTTTTAGAAACTGTCTCTATTTCTTCAGCGCGCGCTAACGGCTTGGATTGGTCCCACTGTAAAAAATGACTTACCGAACTAAATATTTAAATAAAGAGCTAACAGAGCGTTCAGTGTAACTGCGGAGTTCCAGCATTCATGCCAAAGTAAGAAGAATGTTAATTCGTGGAGTCCAATTGACTCATTTATCACATTTATAAGGTCAAATTCCAAAATCAATTCAATTAGATGTCACGGTCAATCGTTTCACTTTTAAAAGCGATGCAACCTAGTAATATCGGACAAATATCTCTAAATACATTTTGGTACGAATATGTGACGCAACCGTTGTAACTCAAACGGACTGATACTGTTAGAAAGTCAATGAAATGTTGTTTTTGAAACTGTCTCTATTTCTTCAGCGCGCGCTAACGGCTTGGATTGGTCCTACTGTAAAAAATGACATATCGAACTAAATATTTAAATAAAGAGCTAACAGAGCGTCCAGTGTAACTGCGGAGTTCCGGCAGTCATACCAAAGTGAGAAGAATGTTAATTCTTGGAGTCCATTTGTCTCATTATTCACATTTATAAGGTCAAAGTTCAAAATCAGTTCAATTAGATCCCACCGTCAATCGTTTCACTTTTAAAAGCGATGCAACCTAGTAATATTGGAAAAATATCGCTAAATACATATTGGTACGAATATGTGACGCAACCGTTTTAACTCAAACGGACTGATAACGTTAGAAAGTCAATGAAATGTAGTTTTAGAAACTGTCTCTATTTCTTCAGCGCGCGCTAACGGCTTGGATTGGTCCCACTGTAAAAAATGACTTATTGATTTAAATATTTAAACAAAGAGCTTACAGAGCGTCCAGTGTAACTGCGGAGATCCAGCATTCACGCCAAGGTAAGAAGAATGTTAATTCTTGCAGTCCAATTGTCTCATTTATCACATTTATAAGGTCAAAGTCCAAAATCACTTCAATTAGATGCCACGGTCAATCGTTTCACTTTTAAAAGCGATGCAACCTAGTAATATCGGAAAAATATCGCTATATACATGTTGGTACGAATATGTGACGCAATCGTTGTAACTGAAACGGACTTATACCGTTAGAAAGTCAATGAAATGTAGTTTTTGAAACTGTCTCTATTTCTTCAGCGCGCGCTAACGGCTAGGATTGGTCCCACAGTAAAAAATGACTTATTTATCTAAGTTTTTAAATAAAGCGCTACCACACCACATTATCGAACTAAATACTTAAATAAAGAGCTACCACAGCGCCCAGTGAAATTGCTGAGTTCCAGTAATCATGTCAAATTAAGAAGAATGTTATTTCTTGCAGTCCAATTGTCTCATTTATCACATTTATAAGGTCAAAGTCAAAAATCACTTCAATTAGATGCCACGGTCAATAGTTTCACTTTTAAAAGCGATGCAACCTAGTAATATCGGACAAATATCTATAAATACATGTTGGTACGAATATGTGACGCAACCGTTGTAACTCAAACGTACTGATGCCGTTAGGAAGTCAATGACATGTAGTTTTTGAAACTGTCTCTATTTCTTCAGCGCGCGCTGACGGTTTGGATTGGTCCCACTGTAAAAAGTGACTTATCCAACTAAATATTTAAATAAAGAGCTAACAGAGCGTCCAGTGTAACTGCGGAGTTCCAGCATTCATGCCAAAGTGAGAAGAATGTTAATTCTTGTAGTCCATTTGTCTCATTTATCACATTTATAAGTTCAAAGTCCAAACTCACTTCAATTAGATCCCACGGTCAATCGTTTCACTTTTAAAAGCGATGCAACCTAGTAATATCGGACAAATATCTCTAAATACATGTTGGTACGAATATGTGACGCAAACGTTGTAACTTAAACGGACTGATACCGTTAGAAAGTCAATAAAATGTAGTTTCTGAAATTGTCTCTATTTCTTCAGCGCGCGTTAACGGCTTGGATTGGTCCCACTTTAAAAAATGACATATTGATCTAAATATTTAAATAAAGCGCTAACAGAGCGTCCAGTGTAACTTCAGAGCACCAGCATTCATGCCAAAGTAAGAAGAATGTTAATTCTTGGAGTCCAATTGTCTCATTTATCACATTTATCAGGTCAAAGTCCAAAATCAGTTCAATTAGGTACCACGGTCAATAGTTCAACTTTTAAAAGCGATGCAACCTAGTAATATCGGAAAAATATCGCTAAATACACGTTGGTACAAATATGTGATGCAACCGTTGTAACTCAAACGGACTTATACCGTTAGAAAGTCAATGAAATGTAGTTTTTGAAGCTGTCTCTATTTCTTCAGCGCGCGCTAACGGCTAGGAATGATCCCACAGTAAAAAATGACTTATTTATCTAAATTTTTAAATAAAGCGCTACCACAGCGCCCAGTGTAATTGCTGAGTTCCAGCAATCATGTAAAATTAAGAAGAATGTTATTTCTTGCAGTCCAATTGTCTCATTTATCACATTTATAAGGTCAAAGTCCAAAATCAGTTCAATTAGGTCCCACGGTCAATCGTTTGACTTTTAAAAGCAATGCAACCTAGTAATATCGGAAAATTATCGCTAAATACACGGTGGTACAAGTATGTGACGCAACCGTTGTAACTCAAACGGACTGATACCGTTAGAAAGTCAATGAAATGTAGTTTTTGAAACTGTCCCTATTACTTCAGCGCGCGTTAATAATCTGGATTGGTCCCACTGTAAAAAATGACTTATCGAACTAATTATTTAAATAAAGAGCTAACAGAGCGTCCAGTGTAACTGCGGAGTTCCAGCATTCATGCCAAAGTGAGAAGAATGTTAATTCTTGGAGTCCAGTTGTCTCATTTATCACATTTATAAGGTCAAAGTCCAAAATCACTTCAATTAGATCCCACGGTCAATCGTTTCACTTTTAAAAGCGATGCAACCTAGTAATATCGGACAAATATTGCTAAATACATGTTGGTACAAATATGTGACGCAACCGTTGTAACTCAAACGGACTGATACCGTTAGAAAGTCAATGAAATGTAGTTTTTGAAACTGTCCCTATTACTTCAGCCCGCGCTAACGGCTTGGATTGGTGCCACTGTAAAAAATGACTTATCGAACTAAATATTTAAATAAAAAGCTAACAGAGCGTCCTGTGTAACTGCGGAGATCCAGCATTCATGCCAAAAGTAAGAAGAATGTTAATTCGTGGAGTCCAATTGTCTCATTTATCACATTTATAAGGTCAAAGTCCAAAATCAGTTCAATTAGGTCCCACGGTCAATCGTTTCACTTTTAAAAGCAATGCAACCTAGTAATATCGGAAAAATATCGCTAAATACACGTTGGTACAAATATGTGACGCAACCGTTGTAACTCAAACGGACTGATGTTGTTGTTGTTTTTTACTGTTCATAAAACTTCGAGTTTATAGAGCTTATATTTGTATCATGGATGTGGAAAGGAAAATAACAGAATCTATAAAAGAAATCCATCTGAAGAGAAAAAGAGCGAACACTGACACAATCGTAACCTACACACCAGAAATAGAGCCGGATACAATCAAATCGGTTCTTGAAAGTTTGATCGAGAAAAAAGTAATTTATGTTGTAAATAAAGGTAGTGGCAATAGTTACCGTTTTTGCAAAGACAAAGGTGTCGGTGTTGATGTTGAGAATGTAGCTGAAAATGTTGAATTAGGGGAAAATATTGAAAAACTATCAACGGAACAAGATTCGTTGTTAAGAAAGGAAGTAACAAGTTTTTGTAACTTTGACGCTTTCCAGAGTTTGACCACGCAAATAACAGACCTGAAAGAGTATTTTCAGTATCAAATCGAAAAAATACGAAAAAGTGCTACTGACGATCTAGTTGTACAACTTAAAGAGGAAAATGCGTTTTTGAAGGAGGAAGTCCGAGCGTATAGGAATGTTGTGGTTAAACTTTGCGAAAGTAGCTTTAATCAAACCAATGTGTTAAAAGTAGTTGACAAAAAAGATGATTGGCGAACAGTTAACAATGCGCCATCGCGGTTTCAACAAAGGAACCATCAAAATTATGATGTAATTAGTAAAAAAGATGATTGGCGAACAGTTACCAATGGGCCATCGCGGTTTCAACAAGGGAACCATTAAAATTATGATGTAATTAGTAAAAATAGGTTTAATTATTTGTCCCAAGAGGCTACAAACGTCATGGAAAACCATACAAATAATATACAAAACACAAACGTAGAATCTAGCTCACACCCTGTTTATCCTGTTAATGTTTCGTCGCCGAAAAGACCAAATCCGGTTATCAACCAACACCCGGAAAGAGAACAATACACATACCGTCCAACTTCTGATAATGACAGACATTTTGACAAGAAAAAAAAGATACCTATTATATGTGACAGCATTCCAAAGGGAATAAGAACAAAAGAAATGAGTAACAATCTAATGAATAATGATGTAAGAACAAGGTGTTTTCCAGGTTCGAATGTAAAAAATCTGGGCCACCACGCCATTCCAACTTTTATAGATGAACATCCTGATATTGTCGTGATTCATGGTGGGATTAACGATGTGTTGAATTCAAATAATACTGGTATTTGCGAGGAAGATATAGCCCATAGTTTAATTAATTTGGTTGAAAAGTGTAATGAATTTGGTGTAGAAAAGGTGTTTTTATCTGGCTTGGTATGTTGTAGACGTGTGAATAAAGAGAGAATCTCTTATAATAATACGGAGTGTATGTGACGGTCATGGTGGATATCGTCATTTTCCTTTTATGTCGCCGAAATTTTCTTTGAAGTTGCCGAAAAAATTATGTCCATTTTGCTAGCGGGTTTACTTTGTTTACATCACGTGATGAAAATGACTCAATTTGATTTGCTGAAATAAATTTAACGGCTAACTTTTGAAAAATGGTGTCCTCTAGCCACCAAAAAAACCCACAAAAGAACGATCTTGAAAAAAGTAAAATAAGTGGTTCAAAAAAGCATATTTAAAAAGAAAAAAGTCCAAGTGAAGAAGTAGAAAAGTGAAGTTGGAAGTGAGAAGTGGAGCTACGTGGAGCTAGAAGTAAAGTAAAGTTAGAGGTAGAAAATAAAGGCCACCAAAAAAAAGCACAGAAGAACGATCCCTTTACCTTGAAAAAAAGGAAAAAAAGTGGTTCAAAAAAGCATAGCTATATATTTAAAAAGAAAAGAGACCAAGTGAAGAAGTAGAAAAGTGAAGTGAGAAGTGGAGCTAGATGTGAAGTAAAGTTAGAAGTAGAAAACAAAGGCTAGAGTTTGAAGTGGATTTGAAGTCACAAATAGTAAGAACTTTGATATTTTTAGACGTTTGTTTGGTTTTTATGTCGCTGGAGCAAGCAGACTCGCATTTTCCAGGAAAAGCCTCAGTTTTATATTTTACCGCGTATGTAGCCATATTTGTTTACGTTTTTTTGCATAATTCATGATGCACTGGCGCGTAACTAATGTATTGTCCTAAAATTCAAAATGCTACATAAAGCTGTTAGCTGACTAACAAACGGAAAACTTTGGTTTGTTGAACTGTATTGCTTCTCTTATATGTGTTTTACTAAGCATAAATAGCTAGCTTTAGTTTTAGCTAAGTGTTCCCAGTTTAAGTATATTTAACTGGGTGTCTTAGCTACTGTTAGCTAGCTAATGTTAGCCTCCAAGTCCACCTCCCCATCCCATGGCTAGCTCTAACCTATGACTTCTGTTGTTATTCCTCTTTTTTAATTATCTATAGCTAGCTACTATAGTTTCCAAACTTCTCTTCTTTTATGAGCACGAATTATGATGTAACAAGCTAACTAGCTACCTACAAAATCTTTCAAAGACTTGAACTTTTGCAGGATAGTAGGATGTATTTTTATGCCCATAGAATATATATAATTTTTTTCACATTTTACCTGTGAACTTTACAAGGGGGACCACATGCACTATGACAAGTGGAACGAATTTTATAGAATTTAAAGTGTGTGTGTTAAGTTATTTTTTATTGTTTTGTTTCTGATTTTGTAATCTAATGGGTGATGACTATATGCAATGAAATGACTAAATTTTGATGTGTTTCATAACCTTTTTGTGGAAGATTGATGGGTAATGGCAATATACGACATGCTGAATGAAATTATTTTTGTTGATTTAGATGTGTTTCTCAAAAACCAATCTGTTTTACATTTTGTGTAAACTTTTGTTTACGAACCGTATATATACAATGTTTCCAAAATAATGATCTTTTTTTATTCAAGTTTATTCTTTGCTTATTGATTTTTTGACATTTAGGTTCAAAATTGTTGGTAAAGGGCAGTACGGATCATCATACTAAAAAAGAAAATCTTTTGTGTTCTTAACCGGTTGATTTTTACATTTTGTCTAAATTTTTGTGGGAGAGAATGGTATGCAACTTAAATGACTGATTTTTGTAGATTTAAATTTGATGTGTTCTAAACTATGGCTTTTTCATATTTTTGTATAAGCTTTTAAGGGAAAGACAATATTTAAAATATGTAAAGAACTTATTTTTGTTGATTTGTGCTAACTCTTGCAGGCCAACTTTTTGACATTTCCGAATAAAATACTGAGAGTTTTCAACATAATCACTTATAAGATGTACATATTTGAGATACGTTATTTCTGACATTGTTATTATCCATGTTGTGACTGTCGGTGTTGTAACTGTCGGTGTTCTTACTGTCGGTTTTGTGAGTATTGGTGTTGTGAGTGTCTATGTTGTGAGTGTCGTTGTTGTAACTTTTTATCAACTAGATTTTGCACCTTGCAAGCTGTTCTTTTTTTATTTTGTGTAAGATTTGACATTTGACATTTTGTGTAAGATTTTAAGAACATTTTTTTTTTGTATATGCACTGCTGACGTCAGCAAAACATCTAAAGCAACCTATTTTTTTAATGGCCTTTTGCCTAAGTGGATTTTTCCACGGGCCTTATCGACTAGTTGATAATATAAATAAAATTTTGGAAAACAATGCAGCTTTGTACAATTATATATATGTAAATAACGAACTAATTTCTGAACAACATTTGTGGAAAGATGGCTTACATCTTAACGACTCTGGGAAAGAGGTACTGTGTAAAAATTTTTGTACATACTTGGATAGTTTTTTATGTCTGAAAAGGGGTTCTTGGGGTATTCCATAAACTCAAAAAATTGCTCAACTAGTGAGTGTCACAAAAATTTATATGATTTGGATATAGAAAAAGTAAAAAATTTACGTCTTAAAAATCCAGACAATCCTTTTCTTTGTTACTTAAACATTAATAGTTTGAGAAACAAAATAGTAGACACTCGTGAGGTTATAAGTAACATATCACCAGATTATTTTGTTTTAGCAGAAACGAAAATTAGTGAAGAGTTTCCGTCCGCTCAATTTGAAATTTCTAACTATGAAATCAGAAATAGAAGAGACAGAGACAAAAATAGAGGGGGGCTTATGGAATATGTCAAGAAAGGTCTTATATGCAAACAATTAAGAAATCTTGAACCTGAAAATAGCGAAGTTATTTGTTCTGAACTAACAATCAGAAACAAAAAATGGGCTATTTTTAGTGTATATAGACCACCTGACCCTTCAAATATAGGTCGATTTTTTGCTGAACTTGAATGCACTCTTGACTTAGCTTTTAGATCTTATGACAATGTAGTTGTTATGGGTGACATGAATATTGATTGTGACGATAAAAGTACAACAGGCTTTGGTGATTTAACTACTCTTTGCGATACATATAACCTGAAAAATCTAATTAAAGGAAAAACGTGCTTTACAAGTACGCGCTCGTCATTACTAGATATATTTTTAACAAATAGGCCCGCTAGTTTTCAAAACTCTTTGTCTTATGAAACTGGTCTGAGTGACCATCACCATATGATATCCACGTTTATGAGGACTCATTTAGTTAGACTTAAGGCAAAAGAGATATCATATAGGTGTTTTAAAAATTTTAACGAGCAAAGTTTTCTTGAAGAGTTAAGTATGGTCGATTTTAAATGTGATCAAACAGATCCCAATAAAAACTACGAAGAACTTGTATTTATATTTCGAAAAGTCATTGACAAGCACGCGCCATTAAAAACTAAATTTGTGCGCGGAAACGAGGCTCCTTTTATGAATAAAGAATTACGAAAAGCGATTTATTCAAGATCCCGTCTAAAAAATAATTTTAATAAAAATAAAACGAAGGAAAATAACACCAAGTATAGAAAGCAAAGAAACAAATGCGTTAATTTGAGACGAAAAGCGATAAGAGATCATTTTAACAACGTAATGGAAAATGGAATAATAACTAATAAAACTTTTTGGAAAACAGTTAAACCTTTCATTACGAATAAGTCTGGAACAGGTAACAAGAAAATAATGATTGTTCGTAATGATAAGATAATAACGGATGATAGTGAACTTGTTGAAGTTTTTAACAACGAGTATATAAATATTGTTGAAAAATGTAGTGGAATTAAACCAGATCACTTAAACAACAAGAGATTGGCAAGCAGGCTCACAGTTATCAATGATATAAAAGAAAAATTTAAAAATCATCCGAGTATTGTTGAAATCAAAAATTCTCATCCTAGTGACAAAAATGATGATTTATTTTATTTTAAAGAAGTGAGTGAATCAGAAGTCTCTAAACTTTTTAGTGACATCAAAGTGGGCGTGGCTTCTGGGGAAGACAAAATTACAGCAAAAATGGTTAAATTGTCAAAGCCTTATTTGATTAAACCCATAACAAATGCAATAAACAGCAGCATTCGTCTTTCTGTTTTCCCAGACGGAGCTAAAAGAGCTATTTTGTCTCCATTAGAAAAAGGAGGAAAAGATAAGTTTAGTGTGAGCAACTATAGGCCAGTTAGTGTGTTGAATATATTTTCTAAATTCTATGAAAGAGTAATTAAGTCTCAAATTGTTACATATATTGAATTTAAACTGTCAGAATTTTTATCGGCTTACAGAACGTCATATGGTACACAACATGTTCTTATTAGGTTACTCGAAGAGTGGAAAGACAAATTAGATAAAAACTATGTAGTAGGTGCAGTTTTAATGGATCTGTCAAAGGCTTTTGACTGTGTTCCACATGATTTACTTCTGGCTAAACTGAGTGCTTATGGTTTTAGTAATGAATCTCTACTTTTCATATTGTCTTACCTTTCGGATAGAAAACAAGCTACTCGAATAAATAACAGTTTGAGCTTGTTTCAATTAATTTTATCTGGTGTACCGCAAGGGTCGATTCTAGGACCTATTCTTTTCAATATTTTTATTAACGACTTTATTTATTTTATTAAAAAAGCTAGTGTTCTCAATTATGCTGATGACAATTCCCTTTCCGCTTACTCTAACTCGATTACAAACTTAATAAAACTGTTAGAAAGTGAATCAAACACAGCTTTAGAGTGGCTGAAATATAACAAAATGATAGCTAATCCTGGAAAATTTCAATCCATTATAATCACACGGAACAAAAATAATAATTGTGACATAGATTTAACAATTGGCGATAAAACAATCAAAACAGAAAATAGCGTAAAGTTGTTGGGTGTGACTATTGACAACAGATTAAACTTTGATCTTCACATTTCTGAACTTATCAAAAAGTCATCGGCACAATTGAATGCATTAGTTAGGCTAGATACTTTTCTGACTTACAAAGCAAAGGTTGCTCTTGTTCAAAGTTTTGTACTTTCCAACTTTAACTATTGTCCATTAGTGTGGCATTTTTCATCTACTAAATCTTTGTTAAAAGTTGAAAGAATACAAAAAAGGGCTTTGCGTTTTTTATTTGACGACTCTGATAGTACATACGAGGAACTGCTTTTAAAATCAGGAAGGAATTTCATGAGTGTTTACAGGCTTAAAACGCTATGTACAGAAATTTACAAATCTTTGCATAGCCTTAACCCTTCATACATTCATGACATTTTCGATTTCCAACAAAGTGAAAGATCTGTCAGATCACAAAATGTCAATAATCTCAAGGTTCCAAGAATAAATACCAGAAGTTTCGGAACTAAAAGTTTAACTTCCTTAGGTCCAAATATATGGAATAAATTACCCAATCATATGAAAACCGCAGAATCTTTGAATATTTTTAAGAAAATGATAAAATTTTGGAATGGCCAGCATTGTTCTTGTGATGTCTGTTCACAATAACATAAATATGTTATTTGTTTTTCTTTTGATATCACTTAATTTATTTTTATAGTATTTATATTTCTGTCTATATGTCGGTTTGGATTAGCACTTTAATAAGAGCTATTGTATATATTGTACATATTTTAACCGACAATAATTAAATTAACAACAACAACAACTGATACCGTTAGAAAGTCAATGAAATGTAGTTTTTGAAACTGTCTCTATTTCTTCAGCGCGCGCTAACGGCTTGGATTGGTCCCACTGTAAAAAATGCCTTATCGAACTAAATACTTAAATAGAGAGCTAACAGAGCGTCCAGTGTAACAGCGGAGTTCCAGCAGTCGTACCAAAATGAGAAGAATGTTAATTCTTGGAGGCCATTTGTCTCATTTATCACATTTATAAGGTCAAAGTCCAAAATCAGTTCAATTAGACCCCACGGTCAATCGTTTCACTTTTAAATGCGATGCAACCTAGTAATATCGGCATAATATCGCTAAATACATGTTGGTACGAATATGTGACGCAACCGTTGTAACTCAAACGGACTGATACCGTTAGAAAGTCAATGAAATGTAGTTTTTGAAACTGTCCCGATTACTTCAGCGCGCGCTAACGGCTTGGATTGGTCCCACTGTAAAAAATGAATTATCGAACTAAATATTGAAATAAAAAGCTAACAGAGCGTCCAGTGTAAATGCGGAGATCCAGCATTCATGCCAAAGTAAGAAGAATGTTAATTCGTGGAGTCCAATTGTCTCATTTATCACATTTATCAGGTCAAAGTCCAAAATCAGTTCAATAGGTCCCACGGTCAATCGTTTCACTGTTAAAAGCGATGCAACCTAGTAATATCGAAAGAATATCGCTAAATACATGTTGGTACGAATATGTGACCAAACGTTGTAACTCAAACGGACTGATACCGTTAGAAAGTCAATGAAATGTAGTTTTTGAAACTGTCTCTATTTCTTCAGCGCGCGCTAACAGCTTGGATTGGTCCACTGTAAAAAATGACTTATTGATCTAAATATTTAAATAAAGAGCTAACAGAGCGTCCAGTGTAACTGCGGAGTTCCAGCATTCATGCCAAAGTAAGAAGAATGTTAATTCGTGGAGTCGAATTGTCTCATTTATCACATTTATCAGGTTAAAGTCCAAAATCAGTTCAATTAGGTCCCACGGTCAATCGTTTCACTGTTAAAAGCGATGGAACCTAGTAATTCGGAAAAATATCGCTAAATACATGTTGGTACGAATATGTGACGCAACCTTTGTAACTCAAACGGACTGATACCGTTATAAAGTCAATGAAATGTAGTTTTTGAAACTGTCTCTATTTCTTCAGCGCGCGCTAACGGCTTGGATTGCCCTCACTGTAAAAAAATGACTTATTGTTCTAAATATTTAAATAAAGAGCTAACAGAGCGTCCAGTGTAACTGCGGAGTTCCAGCATTCATGCCAAAGTAAGAAGAATGTTAATTCGTGGAGTCCGAATTGTCTCATTTATCACATTTATCAGGTTAAAGTCCAAAATCAGTTCAATTAGGTCCCACGGTCAATCATTTCACTTTTAAAAGCAATGCAACCTAGTAATATCGGAAAAATATCGCTAAATACACGTTGGTACAAATATGTGACGCAACCGTTGTAACTCAAACGGACTGATACCGTTAGAAAGTCAATGAAATGTAGTTTTTGAAACTGTCTCTATTTCTTCAGCGCGCGCTAAAGCTTGGATTGGTCTCACTGTAAAAAATGACTTATTGATCTAAATATTTAAATAAAGAGCTAACAGAGCGTCCAGTGTAACTGCGGAGTTCCAGCATTCATGCCAAAGTAAGAAGAATGTTAATTCTTGGAGTCCAATTGTCTCATTTATCACATTTATCAGGTTAAAGTCCAAAATCAGTTCAATTAGGTCCCACGGTCAATCGTTTCACTGTTAAAAGCGATGAACCTAGTAATTCGGAAAAATATCGCTAATACATGTTGGTACGAATATGTGACGCAACCTTGTAACTCAAACGGACTGATACCGTTAGAAAGTCAATGAAATGTAGTTTTTGAAACTGTCTCTATTTCTTCAGCGCGCGCTAACGGCTTGGATTGGTCCCACTGTAAAAAATGACTTATTGTTCTAAATATTTAAATAAAGAGCTAACAGAGCGTCCAGTGTAACTGCGGAGTTCCAGCATTCATGCCAAAGTAAGAAGAATGTTAATTCTTGGAGTCCAATTGTCTCATTTATCACATTTATAGGTTAAAGTCCAAAATCAGTTCAATTAGGTCCCACGGTCAATCATTTCACTTTTAAAAGCAATGCAACCTAGTAATATCGGAAAAATATCGCTAAATACACGTTGGTACAAATATGTGACGCAACCGTTGTAACTCAAACGGACTGATACCGTTAGAAAGTCAATGAAATGTAGTTTTTGAAACTGTCTCTATTTCTTCAGCGCGCGCTAACGGCTTGGATTGGTCCCACTGTAAAAAATGACTTATTGATCTAAATATTTAAATAAAATCTAACAGAGCGACCAGTGTAACTGCGGAGTCCAGCATTCATGCCAAAGAAAGAGAATGTTAATTCTTGGAGTCCAATTGTCTCATTTATCAATTTGTAAGGTGAAAGTCCAAAATCAGTTCAATTAGGTCCCACGGTCAATCGTTTCACTGTTAAAAGCGATGCAACCTAGTAATATCGAAAATATCGCTAAATACAGTTGGTACAATATGTGACGCAACCGTTGTAACACAAACGGACTGATACCGTTAGAAAGTCAATGAAATGTAGTTTTTGAAACTGTCTCTATTTCTTCAGCGCGCGCTAACGGCTTGGATTGGTCCCACTGTAAAAAATGACTTATTGATCTAAATATTTAAATAAAAATCTAACAGAGCGACCAGTGTAACTGCGGAGTTCCAGCATTCATGCCAAAGAAAGAGAATGTTAATTCTTGGAGTCCAATTGTCTCATTTATCAAATTTGTAAGGTGAAAGTCCAAAATCAGTTCAATTAGGTCCCACGGTCAATCGTTTCACTGTTAAAAGCGATGCAACCTAGTAATATCGAAAATATCGCTAAATACATGTTGGTACGAATATGTGACGCAACGTTGTAACTCAAACGGACTTATACCGTTAGAAAGTCAATGAAATGTAGTTTTTGAAACTGTCTCTATTTCTTCAGCGCGCGCTAACGGCTTGGATTGGTCCCACTGTAAAAAATGACTTATTGATCTAAATATTTAAATAAAAATCTAACAGAGCGTCCAGTGTAACTGCGGAGTTCCAGCATTCATGCCAAAGTAAGAAGAATGTTAATTCGTGGAGTTCAATTGTCTCATTTATCACATTTATCAGGTCAAAGTCCAAAATCAGTTCAATTAGGTCCCACGGTCAATCGTTTCAGTTTTAAAAGCAATGCACCCTAGTAATATCGGAAAATATCGCTAAATACATGTTGGTACGAATATGTGACGCAACGTTGTAACTCAAACGGACTGATACCGTTAGAAAGTCAATGAAATGTAGTTTTTGATACTGTCTCTATTTCTTCAGCGCGCGCTAACGGCTTGGATTGGCCCCACTGTAAAAAATGACTTATTGATTTAAATATTTAAATAAAGAGCTAACAGAGCGTCCAGTGTAACTGCGGAGTTCCAGCATTCATGCCAGAGTAAGAAGAATGTTAATTCTTGGAGTTCAATTGTTTCATTTATCACATTTATAAGGTTGAAGTCCAAAATCAGTTCAATTAGGTCCCACGGTCAATCGTTTCACTTTTAAAAGCAATACAACCTAGTAATATCGGAAAATATCGCTAAATACATGTTGGTACGAGTTCAAGCAATCATGTCAAATTTAGAAAACTGTTAATTCTTGGAGTCCAATTGTCTCATTTATCAAATTTATCAAGTCAAAGTCCAAAATCAGTTCAATAGGTCCCACGGTCAATCGTTTCACTGTTAAAAGCGATGCAACCTAGTAATATCGAAAGAATATCGCTAAATACATGTTGGTACGAATATGTGACCCAAACGTTGTAACTCAAACGGACTGATACCGTTAGAAAGTCAATGAAATGTAGTTTTAGAAACTGTCTCTATTTCCTCAGAGCGCGCTATCGGCTTGGATTGGTCCCACTGTAAAAAATGACTTATTGATCTAAATATTTAAATAAAGAGCTAACAGAGCATCCAGTGTAACTGCGGAGTTCTAGCATTCATGCCAAAGTAAGAAGAATGTTAATTCTGGGAGTCCAATTGTCTCATTTAACACATTTGTAAGGTCAAAGTCCAAAATCAGTTCAATTAGGTCCCACGGTCAATCGTTTCACTGTTAAAAGCGATGCATCCTAGTAATATCGGAAAAATATCGCTAAATACATGTTGGTACGAATATGTGACGCAACCGTTGTAACTCAAACGGACTGATACCGTTAGAAAGTCAATGATATGTAGTTTTGGAAACTGTCTCTATTTCCTCATCGCGCGCTAACGGCTTGGATTGGTCCCACTGTAAAAAATGACTTATTGATCTAAATATTTAAATAAAGAGCTAACAGAGCGTCCAGTGTAACTGCGGAGTTCCAGCATTCATGCCAAAGTAAGAAGACTGATAATTCTTGGAGTCCAATTGTTTCATTTATCATATTTATAAGGTTAAGGTCCAAAATCAGTTCAATTAGGTCCCACGGTCAATCGTTTCACTTTTAAAAGCTATACAACCTAGTAATATCGGAAAATATCGCTAAATACATGTTGGTACGAGTTCAAGCAATCATGTCAAATTTAGAAAACTGTTAATTCTTGGAGTCCAATTGTCTCATTTATCAAACTTATAAGGTCAAAGTCCAAAATCAGTTCAATTAGGTCCCACGGTCAATTGTTTCACTTTTAAAAGCTATACAACCTAGTAGTATCGGAAAAATAACGCAAAATACATGTTGGTACGAATATGTGACGCAACCGTTGTAACTCAAACGGACTGATACCGTTAGAAAGTCAATGAAATGTAGTTTTAGAAACTGTCTCTATTTCTTCAGCGCGCGCTAACGGCTTGGATTGGTCCCACTGTAAAAAATGACTTACCGAACTAAATATTTAAATAAAGAGCTAACAGAGCGTTCAGTGTAACTGCGGAGTTCCAGCATTCATGCCAAAGTAAGAAGAATGTTAATTCGTGGAGTCCAATTGACTCATTTATCACATTTATAAGGTCAAATTCCAAAATCAATTCAATTAGATGTCACGGTCAATCGTTTCACTTTTAAAAGCGATGCAACCTAGTAATATCGGACAAATATCTCTAAATACATTTTGGTACGAATATGTGACGCAACCGTTGTAACTCAAACGGACTGATACTGTTAGAAAGTCAATGAAATGTTGTTTTTGAAACTGTCTCTATTTCTTCAGCGCGCGCTAACGGCTTGGATTGGTCCTACTGTAAAAAATGACATATCGAACTAAATATTTAAATAAAGAGCTAACAGAGCGTCCAGTGTAACTGCGGAGTTCCGGCAGTCATACCAAAGTGAGAAGAATGTTAATTCTTGGAGTCCATTTGTCTCATTATCACATTTATAAGGTCAAAGTTCAAAATCAGTTCAATTAGATCCCACCGTCAATCGTTTCACTTTTAAAAGCGATGCAACCTAGTAATATTGGAAAAATATCGCTAAATACATATTGGTACGAATATGTGACGCAACCGTTTTAACTCAAACGGACTGATAACGTTAGAAAGTCAATGAAATGTAGTTTTAGAAACTGTCTCTATTTCTTCAGCGCGCGCTAACGGCTTGGATTGGTCCCACTGTAAAAAATGACTTATTGATTTAAATATTTAAACAAAGAGCTTACAGAGCGTCCAGTGTAACTGCGGAGATCCAGCATTCACGCCAAGGTAAGAAGAATGTTAATTCTTGCAGTCCAATTGTCTCATTTATCACATTTATAAGGTCAAAGTCCAAAATCACTTCAATTAATGCCACGGTCAATCGTTTCACTTTTAAAAGCGATGCAACCTAGTAATATCGGACAAATATCTCTAAATACATGTTGGTACGAATATGTGACGCAACCGTTGTAACTCAAACGGACTGATACCTTTAGAAAGTCAATGAAATGTAGTTTTTGAAACTGTCTCTATTACTTCAGCGCGCGCTGACGGTTTGGATTGGTCCCACTGTAAAAAGTGAGTTATCCAACTAAATATTTAAATAAAGAGCTAACAGAGCGTCCAGTGTAACTGCGGAGTTCCAGCATTCATGCCAAAGTGAGAAGAATGTTAATTCTTTTAGTCCATTTGTCTCATTTATCCAATTTATAAGTTCAAAGTCCAAACTCACTTCAATTAGATCCCACGGTCAATCGTTTCACTTTTAAAAGCGATGCAACCTAGTAATATCGGACAAATATCTCTAAATACATGTTGGTACGAATATGTGACGCAAACGTTGTAACTTAAACGGACTGATACCGTTAGAAAGTCAATAAAATGTAGTTTCTGAAGTTGTCTCTATTTCCTCAGCGCTAGTTAACGGCTTGGATTGGTCCCACTTTAAAAAATGACATATTGATCTAAATATTTAAATAAAGCGCTAACAGAGCGTCCAGTGTAACTGCGGAGCACCAGCATTCATGCCAAAGTAAGAAGAATGTCAATTCTTGGAGTCCAATTGTCTCATTTATCACATTTATCAGGTCAAAGTCCAAAATCAGTTCAATTAGGTACCACGGTCAATAGTTCAACTTTTAAAAGCGATGCAACCTAGTAATATCGGAAAAATATCGCTATATACATGTTGGTACGAATATGTGACGCAATCGTTGTAACTGAAACGGACTTATACCGTTAGAAAGTCAATGAAATGTAGTTTTTGAAACTGTCTCTATTTCTTCAGCGCGCGCTAACGGCTAGGATTGGTCCCACAGTAAAAAATGACTTATTTATCTAAGTTTTTAAATAAAGCGCTACCACACCACATTATCGAACTAAATACTTAAATAAAGAGCTACCACAACGCCCAGTGAAATTGCTGAGTTCCAGTAATCATGTCAAATTAAGAAGAATGTTATTTCTTGCAGTCCAATTGTCTCATTTATCACATTTATAAGGTCAAAGTCAAAAATCACTTCAATTAGATGCCACGGTCAATAGTTTCACTTTTAAAAGCGATGCAACCTAGTAATATCGGACAAATATCTATAAATACATGTTGGTACGAATATGTGACGCAACCGTTGTAACTCAAACGTACTGATGCCGTTAGGAAGTCAATGACATGTAGTTTTTGAAACTGTCTCTATTTCTTCAGCGCGCGCTGACGGTTTGGATTGGTCCCACTGTAAAAAGTGACTTATCCAACTAAATATTTAATAAAGAGCTAACAGAGCGTCCAGTGTAACTGCGGAGTTCCAGCATTCATGCCAAAGTGAGAAGAATGTTAATTCTTGTAGTCCATTTGTCTCATTTATCACATTTATAAGTTCAAAGTCCAAACTCACTTCAATTAGATCCCACGGTCAATCGTTTCACTTTTAAAAGCGATGCAACCTAGTAATATCGGACAAATATCTCTAAATACATGTTGGTACGAATATGTGACGCAAACGTTGTAACTTAAACGGACTGATACCGTTAGAAAGTCAATAAAATGTAGTTTCTGAAATTGTCTCTATTTCTTCAGCGCGCGTTAACGGCTTGGATTGGTCCCACTTTAAAAAATGACATATTGATCTAAATATTTAATAAAGCGCTAACAGAGCGTCCAGTGTAACTTCAGAGCACCAGCATTCATGCCAAAGTAAGAAGAATGTTAATTCTTGGAGTCCAATTGTCTCATTTATCACATTTATCAGGTCAAAGTCCAAAATCAGTTCAATTAGGTACCACGGTCAATAGTTCAACTTTTAAAAGCGATGCAACCTAGTAATATCGGAAAAATATCGCTAAATACACGTTGGTACAAATATGTGATGCAACCATTGTAACTCAAACGGACTTATACCGTTAGAAAGTCAATGAAATGTAGTTTTTGAAGCTGTCTCTATTTCTTCAGCGCGCGCTAACGGCTAGGAATGATCCCACAGTAAAAAATGACTTATTTATCTAAATTTTTAAATAAAGCGCTACCACAGCGCCCAGTGTAATTGCTGAGTTCCAGCAATCATGTAAAATTAAGAAGAATGTTATTTCTTGCAGTCCAATTGTCTCATTTATCACATTTATAAGGTCAAAGTCCAAAATCAGTTCAATTAGGTCCCACGGTCAATCGTTTGACTTTTAAAAGCAATGCAACCTAGTAATATCGGAAAATTATCGCTAAATACACGGTGGTACAAGTATGTGACGCAACCGTTGTAACTCAAACGGACTGATACCGTTAGAAAGTCAATGAAATGTAGTTTTTGAAACTGTCCCTATTACTTCAGCGCGCGTTAATGATCTGGATTGGTCCCACTGTAAAAAATGACTTATCGAACTAATTATTTAAATAAAGAGCTAACAGAGCGTCCAGTGTAACTGCGGAGTTCCAGCATTCATGCCAAAGTGAGAAGAATGTTAATTCTTGGAGTCCAGTTGTCTCATTTATCACATTTATAAGGTCAAAGTCCAAAATCACTTCAATTAGATCCCACAGTCAATCGTTTCACTTTTAAAAGCGATGCAACATAGTAATATCGGACAAATATTGCTAAATACATGTTGGTACAAATATGTGACGCAACCGTTGTAACTCAAACGGACTGATACCGTTAGAAAGTCAATGAAATGTAGTTTTTGAAACTGTCCCTATTACTTCAGCCCGCGCTAACGGCTTGGATTGGTGCCACTGTAAAAAATGACTTATCGAACTAAATATTTAAATAAAAAGCTAACAGAGCGTCCTGTGTAACTGCGGAGATCCAGCATTCATGCCAAAAGTAAGAAGAATGTTAATTCGTGGAGTCCAATTGTCTCATTTATCACATTTATAAGGTCAAAGTCCAAAATCAGTTCAATTAGGTCCCACGGTCAATCGTTTCACTTTTAAAAGCAATGCAACCTAGTAATATCGGAAAAATATCGCTAAATACACGTTGGTACAAATATGTGACGCAACCGTTGTAACTCAAACGGACTGATGTTGTTGTTGTTTTTTACTGTTCATAAAACTTCGAGTTTATAGAGCTTATATTTGTATCATGGATGTGGAAAGGAAAATAACAGAATCTATAAAAGAAATCCATCCCGAAGAGAAAAAGAGCGAACACTGACACAATCGTAACCTACACACCAGAAATAGAGCCGGATACAATCAAATCGGTTCTTGAAAGTTTGATCGAGAAAAAAGTAATTTATGTTGTAAATAAAGGTAGTGGCAATAGTTACCGTTTTTGCAAAGACAAAGGTGTCGGTGTTGATGTTGAGAATGTAGCTGAAAATGTTGAATTAGGGGAAAATATTGAAAAACTATCAACGGAACAAGATTCGTTGTTAAGAAAGGAAGTAACAAGTTTTTGTAACTTTGACGCTTTCCAGAGTTTGACCACGCAAATAACAGACCTGAAAGAGTATTTTCAGTATCAAATCGAAAAAATACGAAAAAGTGCTACTGACGATCTAGTTGTACAACTTAAAGAGGAAAATGCATTTTTGAAGGAGGAAGTCCGAGCGTATAGGAATGTTGTGGTTAAACTTTGCGAAAGTAGCTTTAATCAAACCAATGTGTTAAAAGTAGTTGACAAAAAAGATGATTGGCGAACAGTTAACAATGCGCCATCGCGGTTTCAACAAAGGAACCATCAAAATTATGATGTAATTAGTAAAAAAGATGATTGGCGAACAGTTACCAATGGGCCATCGCGGTTTCAACAAGGGAACCATTAAAATTATGATGTAATTAGTAAAAATAGGTTTAATTATTTGTCCCAAGAGGCTACAAACGTCATGGAAAACCATACAAATAATATACAAAACACAAACGTAGAATCTAGCTCACACCCTGTTTATCCTGTTAATGTTTCGTCGCCGAAAAGACCAAATCCGGTTATCAACCAACACCCGGAAAGAGAACAATACACATACCGTCCAACTTCTGATAATGACAGACATTTTGACAAGAAAAAAAGATACCTATTATATGTGACAGCATTCCAAAGGGAATAAGAACAAAAGAAATGAGTAACAATCTAATGAATAATGATGTAAGAACAAGGTGTTTTCCAGGTTCGAATGTAAAAAATCTGGGCCACCACGCCATTCCAACTTTTATAGATGAACATCCTGATATTGTCGTGATTCATGGTGGGATTAACGATGTGTTGAATTCAAATAATACTGGTATTTGCGAGGAAGATATAGCCCATAGTTTAATTAATTTGGTTGAAAAGTGTAATGAATTTGGTGTAGAAAAGGTGTTTTTATCTGGCTTGGTATGTTGTAGACGTGTGAATAAAGAGAGAATCTCTTATAATAATACGGAGTGTATGTGACGGTCATGGTGGATATCGTCATTTTCCTTTTATGTCGCCGAAATTTTCTTTGAAGTTGCCGAAAAAATTATGTCCATTTTGCTAGCGGGTTTACTTTGTTTACATCACGTGATGAAAATGACTCAATTTGATTTGCTGAAATAAATTTAACGGCTAACTTTTGAAAAATGGTGTCCTCTAGCCACCAAAAAAACCCACAAAAGAACGATCTTGAAAAAAGTAAAATAAGTGGTTCAAAAAAGCATATTTAAAAAGAAAAAAGTCCAAGTGAAGAAGTAGAAAAGTGAAGTTGGAAGTGAGAAGTGGAGCTACGTGGAGCTAGAAGTAAAGTAAAGTTAGAGGTAGAAAATAAAGGCCACCAAAAAAAAGCACAGAAGAACGATCCCTTTACCTTGAAAAAAAGGAAAAAAAGTGGTTCAAAAAAGCATAGCTATATATTTAAAAAGAAAAGAGACCAAGTGAAGAAGTAGAAAAGTGAAGTGAGAAGTGGAGCTAGATGTGAAGTAAAGTTAGAAGTAGAAAACAAAGGCTAGAGTTTGAAGTGGATTTGAAGTCACAAATAGTAAGAACTTTGATATTTTTAGACGTTTGTTTGGTTTTTATGTCGCTGGAGCAAGCAGACTCGCATTTTCCAGGAAAAGCCTCAGTTTTATATTTTACCGCGTATGTAGCCATATTTGTTTACGTTTTTTTGCATAATTCATGATGCACTGGCGCGTAACTAATGTATTGTCCTAAAATTCAAAATGCTACATAAAGCTGTTAGCTGACTAACAAACGGAAAACTTTGGTTTGTTGAACTGTATTGCTTCTCTTTATATGTGTTTTACTAAGCATAAATAGCTAGCTTTAGTTTTAGCTAAGTGTTCCCAGTTTAAGTATATTTAACTGGGTGTCTTAGCTACTGTTAGCTAGCTAATGTTAGCCTCCAAGTCCACCTCCCCATCCCATGGCTAGCTCTAACCTATGACTTCTGTTGTTATTCCTCTTTTTTAATTATCTATAGCTAGCTACTATAGTTTCCAAACTTCTCTTCTTTTATGAGCACGAATTATGATGTAACAAGCTAGCTAGCTACCTACAAAATCTTTCAAAGACTTGAACTTTTGCAGGATAGTAGGATGTATTTTTATGCCCATAGAATATATATAATTTTTTTCACATTTTACCTGTGAACTTTACAAGGGGGACCACATGCACTATGACAAGTGGAACGAATTTTATAGAATTTAAAGTGTGTGTGTTAAGTTATTTTTTATTGTTTTGTTTCTGATTTTGTAATTTAATGGGTGATGACTATATGCAATGAAATGACTAAATTTTGATGTGTTTCATAACCTTTTTGTGGAAGATTGATGGGTAATGGCAATATACGACATGCTGAATAAAATTATTTTTGTTGATTTAGATGTGTTTCTCAAAAACCAATCTGTTTTACATTTTGTGTAAACTTTTGTTTACGAACCGTATATATACAATGTTTCCAAAATAATGATCTTTTTTTATTCAAGTTTATTCTTTGCTTATTGATTTTTTGACATTTAGGTTCAAAATTGTTGGTAAAGGGCAGTACGGATCATCATACTAAAAAAGAAAATCTTTTGTGTTCTTAACCGGTTGATTTTTACATTTTGTCTAAATTTTTGTGGGAGAGAATGGTATGCAACTTAAATGACTGATTTTTGTAGATTTAAATTTGATGTGTTCTAAACTATGGCTTTTTCATATTTTTGTATAAGCTTTTAAGGGAAAGACAATATTTAAAATATGTAAAGAACTTATTTTTGTTGATTTGTGCTAACTCTTGCAGGCCAACTTTTTGACATTTCCGAATAAAATACTGAGAGTTTTCAACATAATCACTTATAAGATGTACATATTTGAGATACGTTATTTCTGACATTGTTATTATCCATGTTGTGACTGTCGGTGTTGTAACTGTCGGTGTTCTTACTGTCGGTTTTGTGAGTATTGGTGTTGTGAGTGTCTATGTTGTGAGTGTCGTTGTTGTAACTTTTTATCAACTAGATTTTGCACCTTGCAAGCTGTTCTTTTTTTATTTTGTGTAAGATTTGACATTTGACATTTTGTGTAAGATTTTAAGAACATTTTTTTTTGTATATGCACTGCTGACGTCAGCAAAACATCTAAAGCAACCTATTTTTTTAATGGCCTTTTGCCTAAGTGGATTTTTCCACGGGCCTTATCGACTAGTTGATAATATAAATAAAATTTTGGAAAACAATGCAGCTTTGTACAATTATATATATGTAAATAACGAACTAATTTCTGAACAACATTTGTGGAAAGATGGCTTACATCTTAACGACTCTGGGAAAGAGGTACTGTGTAAAAATTTTTGTACATACTTGGATAGTTTTTTATGTCTGAAAAGGGGTTCTTGGGGTATTCCATAAACTCAAAAAATTGCTCAACTAGTGAGTGTCACAAAAATTTATATGATTTGGATATAGAAAAAGTAAAAAATTTACGTCTTAAAAATCCAGACAATCCTTTTCTTTGTTACTTAAACATTAATAGTTTGAGAAACAAAATAGTAGACACTCGTGAGGTTATAAGTAACATATCACCAGATTATTTTGTTTTAGCAGAAACGAAAATTAGTGAAGAGTTTCCGTCCGCTCAATTTGAAATTTCTAACTATGAAATCAGAAATAGAAGAGACAGAGACAAAAATGGAGGGGGGCTTATGGAATATGTCAAGAAAGGTCTTATATGCAAACAATTAAGAAATCTTGAACCTGAAAATAGCGAAGTTATTTGTTCTGAACTAACAATCAGAAACAAAAAATGGGCTATTTTTAGTGTATATAGACCACCTGACCCTTCAAATATAGGTCGATTTTTTGCTGAACTTGAATGCTCTCTTGACTTAGCTTTTAGATCTTATGACAATGTAGTTGTTATGGGTGACATGAATATTGATTGTGACGATAAAAGTACAACAGGCTTTGGTGATTTAACTACTCTTTGCGATACATATAACCTGAAAAATCTAATTAAAGGAAAAACGTGCTTTACAAGTACGCGCTCGTCATTACTAGATATATTTTTAACAAATAGGCCCGCTAGTTTTCAAAACTCTTTGTCTTATGAAACTGGTCTGAGTGACCATCACCATATGATATCCACGTTTATGAGGACTCATTTAGTTAGACTTAAGGCAAAAGAGATATCATATAGGTGTTTTAAAAATTTTAACGAGCAAAGTTTTCTTGAAGAGTTAAGTATGGTCGATTTTAAATGTGATCAAACAGATCCCAATAAAAACTACGAAGAACTTGTATTTATATTTCGAAAAGTCATTGACAAGCACGCGCCATTAAAAACTAAATTTGTGCGCGGAAACGAGGCTCCTTTTATGAATAAAGAATTACGAAAAGCGATTTATTCAAGATCCCGTCTAAAAAATAATTTTAATAAAAATAAAACGAAGGAAAATAACACCAAGTATAGAAAGCAAAGAAACAAATGCGTTAATTTGAGACGAAAAGCGATAAGAGATCATTTTAACAACGTAATGGAAAATGGAATAATAACTAATAAAACTTTTTGGAAAACAGTTAAACCTTTCATTACGAATAAGTCTGGAACAGGTAACAAGAAAATAATGATTGTTCGTAATGATAAGATAATAACGGATGATAGTGAACTTGTTGAAGTTTTTAACAACGAGTATATAAATATTGTTGAAAAATGTAGTGGAATTAAACCAGATCACTTAAACAACAAGAGATTGGCAAGCAGGCTCACAGTTATCAATAATATAAAAGAAAAATTTAAAAATCATCCGAGTATTGTTGAAATCAAAAATTCTCATCCTAGTGACAAAAATGATGATTTATTTTATTTTAAAGAAGTGAGTGAATCAGAAGTCTCTAAACTTTTTAGTGACATCAAAGTGGGCGTGGCTTCTGGGGAAGACAAAATTACAGCAAAAATGGTTAAATTGTCAAAGCCTTATTTGATTAAACCCATAACAAATGCAATAAACAGCAGCATTCGTCTTTCTGTTTTCCCAGACGGAGCTAAAAGAGCTATTTTGTCTCCATTAGAAAAAGGAGGAAAAGATAAGTTTAGTGTGAGCAACTATAGGCCAGTTAGTGTGTTGAATATATTTTCTAAATTCTATGAAAGAGTAATTAAGTCTCAAATTGTTACATATATTGAATTTAAACTGTCAGAATTTTTATCGGCTTACAGAACGTCATATGGTACACAACATGTTCTTATTAGGTTACTCGAAGAGTGGAAAGACAAATTAGATAAAAACTATGTAGTAGGTGCAGTTTTAATGGATCTGTCAAAGGCTTTTGACTGTGTTCCACATGATTTACTTCTGGCTAAACTGAGTGCTTATGGTTTTAGTAATGAATCTCTACTTTTCATATTGTCTTACCTTTCGGATAGAAAACAAGCTACTCGAATAAATAACAGTTTGAGCTTGTTTCAATTAATTTTATCTGGTGTACCGCAAGGGTCGATTCTAGGACCTATTCTTTTCAATATTTTTATTAACGACTTTATTTATTTTATTAAAAAAGCTAGTGTTCTCAATTATGCTGATGACAATTCCCTTTCCGCTTACTCTAACTCGATTACAAACTTAATAAAACTGTTAGAAAGTGAATCAAACACAGCTTTAGAGTGGCTGAAATATAACAAAATGATAGCTAATCCTGGAAAATTTCAATCCATTATAATCACACGGAACAAAAATAATAATTGTGACATAGATTTAACAATTGGCGATAAAACAATCAAAACAGAAAATAGCGTAAAGTTGTTGGGTGTGACTATTGACAACAGATTAAACTTTGATCTTCACATTTCTGAACTTATCAAAAAGTCATCGGCACAATTGAATGCATTAGTTAGGCTAGATACTTTTCTGACTTACAAAGCAAAGGTTGCTCTTGTTCAAAGTTTTGTACTTTCCAACTTTAACTATTGTCCATTAGTGTGGCATTTTTCATCTACTAAATCTTTGTTAAAAGTTGAAAGAATACAAAAAAGGGCTTTGCGTTTTTTATTTGACGACTCTGATAGTACATACGAGGAACTGCTTTTAAAATCAGGAAGGAATTTCATGAGTGTTTACAGGCTTAAAACGCTATGTACAGAAATTTACAAATCTTTGCATAGCCTTAACCCTTCATACATTCATGACATTTTCGATTTCCAACAAAGTGAAAGATCTGTCAGATCACAAAATGTCAATAATCTCAAGGTTCCAAGAATAAATACCAGAAGTTTCGGAACTAAAAGTTTAACTTCCTTAGGTCCAAATATATGGAATAAATTACCCAATCATATGAAAACAGCAGAATCTTTGAATATTTTTAAGAAAATGATAAAATTTTGGAATGGCCAGCATTGTTCTTGTGATGTCTGTTCACAATAACATAAATATGTTATTTGTTTTTCTTTTGATATCACTTACTTTATTTTTATAGTATTTATATTTCTGTCTATATGTCGGTTTGGATTAGCACTTTAATAAGAGCTATTGTATATATTGTACATATTTTAACCGACAATAAATAAATTAACAACAACAACAACAACAACAACGTTTGCGTCACAAATTCGTACCAATATGTATTTAGCGATATTTATCCGATATTACTAGGTTGCATCGCTTTTAAAAGTGAAACGATTGACCGTGGGATCTAATTGAACTGATTTTGGACTTTGACCTTATAAATGTGATAAATGAGACAAATGGACTCCAAGAATTAACATTCTTCTCACTTTGGTATGACTGCTGGAACTCCGCAGTTACACTGGACGCTCTGTTAGCTCTTTATTTAAATATTTAGTTCGATAAGTCATTTTTTACAGTGGGACCAATCCAAGCCGTTAGCGCGCGCTGAAGAAATAGAGACAGTTTCAAAAACACATTTCATTGATTTCTAACGGTATAGTCCGTTTGAGTTACAACGGTTGCGTCACATTTCGTACCAACATGTATTTAGCGATATTTTCCGATATTACTAGGTTGCATCGCTTTTAAAAGTGAAACGATTGACCGTGGGACCTAATTGAACTGATTTTGGACTTTGACCTTATAAATGTGATAAATGAGACAATTGGACTCCAAGAATTAACATTCTTCTTACTTTGGCATGAATGCTGGAACTCCGCAGTTACACTGGACGCTCTGTTAGCTCTTTATTTAAATATTTAAACCAATAAGTCATTTTTTACAGTGGGACCAATCCAAGCCGTTAGCGCGCGCTGAAGAAATAGAGACAGTTTCAAAAACTACATTTCATTGACTTTCTAACGGTATCAGTCCGTTTGAGTTACAACGGTTGCGTCACATATTTGTACCAACATGTATTTAGCGATATTTTTCCGATATTACTAGGTTGCATCGCTTTTAAAAGTGAAACGATTGACCGTGGGACCTAATTGAACTGATTTTGGACTTTGACCTTATAAATGTGATAAATGAGACAATGGACTCCAAGAATTAACATTCTTCTACTTTGGCATGATGCTGGAACTCCGCAGTTACACTGGACGCTCTGTTAGCTCTTTATTTAAATATTTAGTTCAATAAGTCATTTTTTACAGTGGGACCAATCCAAGCCGTTAGCGCGCGCTGAAGAAATAGAGACAGTTTCAAAAACTACATTTCATTGACTTTCTAACGGTATCAGTCCGTTTGAGTTACAACGGTTGCGTCACATTTCGTACCAACATGTATTTAGCGATATTTTTCCGATATTACTAGGTTGCATCGCTTTTAAAAGTGAAACGATTGACCGTGGGACCTAATTGAACTGATTTTGGACTTTGACCTTATAAATGTGATAAATGAGACAATTGGACTCCAAGAATTAACATTCTTCTTCACTTTGGTATGACTGCTGGAACTCCGCAGTTACACTGGACGCTCTGTTAGCTCTTTATTTAAATATTTAGTTCGATAAGTCATTTTTTACAGTGGGACCAATCCAAGCCGTTAGCGCGCGCTGAAGAAATAGAGACAGTTTCAAAAACTACATTTCATTGACTTTCTAACGGTATCAGTCCGTTTGAGTTACAACGGTTGCGTCACATTTCGTACCAACATGTATTTAGCGATATTTTTCCGATATTACTAGGTTGCATCGCTTTTAAAAGTGAAACGATTGACCGTGGGACCTAATTGAACTGATTTTGGACTTTGACCTTATAAATGTGATAAATGAGACAATTGGACTCCAAGAATTAACATTCTTCTACTTTGGCATGATGCTGGAACTCCGCAGTTACACTGGACGCTCTGTTAGCTCTTTATTTAAATATTTAGTTCGATAAGTCATTTTTTACAGTGGGACCAATCCAAGCCGTTAGCGCGCGCTGAAGAAATAGAGACAGTTTCAAAAACTACATTTCATTGACTTTCTAACGGTATCAGTCCGTTTGAGTTACAACGGTTGCGTCACATATTCGTACCAACATGTATTTAGCGATATTTTTCCGATATTACTAGGTTGCATCGCTTTTAAAAGTGAAACGATTGACCGTGGGACCTAATTGAACTGATTTTGGACTTTGACCTTATAAATGTGATAAATGAGACAATGGACTCCAAGAATTAACATTCTTCACTTTGGTATGACTGCTGGAACTCCGCAGTTACACTGGACGCTCTGTTAGCTCTTTATTTAAATATTTAGTTCGATAAGTCATTTTTTACAGTGGGACCAATCCAAGCCGTTAGCGCGCGCTGAAGAAATAGAGACAGTTTCAAAAACTACATTTCATTGACTTTCTAACGGTATCAGTCCGTTTGAGTTACAACGTTGCGTCACATATTCGTACCAACATGTATTTAGCGATATTTTCCGATATTACTAGGTTGCATCGCTTTTAAAAGTGAAACGATTGACCGTGGGACCTAATTGAACTGATTTTGGACTTTGACCTTATAAATGTGATAAATGAGACAATGGACTCCAAGAATTAACATTCTTCTCACTTTGGTATGACTGCTGGAACTCCGCAGTTACACTGGACGCTCTGTTAGCTCTTTATTTAAATATTTAGTTCGATAAGTCATTTTTTACAGTGGGACCAATCCAAGCCGTTAGCGCGCGCTGAAGAAATAGAGACAGTTTCAAAAACTACATTTCATTGACTTTCTAACGGTATCAGTCCGTTTGAGTTACAACGGTTGCGTCACATTTCGTACCAACATGTATTTAGCGATATTTTTCCGATATTACTAGGTTGCATCGCTTTTAAAAGTGAAACGATTGACCGTGGGACCTAATTGAACTGATTTTGGACTTTGACCTTATAAATGTGATAAATGAGACAATTGGACTCCAAGAATTAACATTCTTCTTACTTTGGCATGATGCTGGAACTCCGCAGTTACACTGGACGCTCTGTTAGCTCTTTATTTAAATATTTAAATAAGTCATTTTTTACAGTGGGACCAATCCAAGCCGTTAGCGCGCGCTGAAGAAATAGAGACAGTTTCAAAAACTACATTTCATTGACTTTCTAACGGTATCAGTCCGTTTGAGTTACAACGGTTGCGTCACATATTCGTACCAACATGTATTTAGCGATATTTTTCCGATATTACTAGGTTGCATCGCTTTTAAAAGTGAAACGATTGACCGTGGGATCTAATTGAACTGATTTTGGACTTTGACCTTATAAATGTGATAAATGAGACAATGGACTCCAAGAATTAACATTCTTCTTCATTTGGTATGACTGCTGGAACTCCGCAGTTACACTGGACGCTCTGTTAGCTCTTTATTTAAATATTTAGTTCGATAAGTCATTTTTTACAGTGGGACCAATCCAAGCCGTTAGCGCGCGCTGAAGAAATAGAGACAGTTTCAAAAACTACATTTCATTGATTTCTAACGGTATCAGTCCGTTTGAGTTACAACGGTTGCGTCACATTCGTACCAACATGTATTTAGCGATATTTTTCCGATATTACTAGGTTGCATCGCTTTTAAAAGTGAAACGATTGACCGTGGGACCTAATTGAACTGATTTTGGACTTTGACCTTATAAATGTGATAAATGAGACAATTGGACTCCAAGAATTAACATTCTTTCACTTTGGTATGATGCTGGAACTCCGCAGTTACACTGGACGCTCTGTTAGCTCTTTATTTAAATATTTAGTTCGATAAGTCATTTTTTACAGTGGGACCAATCCAAGCCGTTAGCGCGCGCTGAAGAAATAGAGACAGTTTCAAAAACTACATTTCATTGACTTTCTAACGGTATCAGTCCGTTTGAGTTACAACGGTTGCGTCACATTTCGTACCAACATGTATTTAGCGATATTTTCCGATATTACTAGGTTGCATCGCTTTTAAAAGTGAAACGATTGACCGTGGGACCTAATTGAACTGATTTTGGACTTTGACCTTATAAATGTGATAAATGAGACAATGGACTCCAAGAATTAACATTCTTCTCACTTTGGTATGACTGCTGGAACTCCGCAGTTACACTGGACGCTCTGTTAGCTCTTTATTTAACTATTTAGTTCGATAAGTCATTTTTTACAGTGGGACCAATCCAAGCCGTTAGCGAGCGCTGAAGAAATAGAGACGGTTTCAAAAACCACATTTCATTGAATTTCTACCGGTATCAGTCCGTTTGAGTTACAACGGTTGCGACACATTTCGTACCAACATGTATTTAGCGATATTTTTCCGATATTACTAGGTTGCATCGCTTTTAAAAGTGAAACGATTGACCGTGGGACCTAATTGAACTGATTTTGGACTTTGACCTTATAAATGTGATAAATGAGACAATTGGACTCCAAGAATTAACATTCTTCTACTTTGGCATGATGCTGGAACTCCGCAGTTACACTGGACGCTCTGTTAGCTCTTTATTTAAATATTTAAAAATAAGTCATTTTTTACAGTGGGACCAATCCAAGCCGTTAGCGCGCGCTGAAGAAATAGAGACAGTTTCAAAAACTACATTTCATTGACTTTCTAACGGTATCAGTCCGTTTGAGTTACAACGGTTGCGTCACATATTCGTACCAACATGTATTTAGCGATATTTTTCCGATATTACTAGGTTGCATGCTTTTAAAAGTGAAACGATTGACCGTGGGACCTAATTGAACTGATTTTGGACTTTGACCTTATAAATGTGATAAATGAGACAATTGGACCAAGAATTAACATTCTTCTTCACTTTGGTATGACTGCTGGAACTCCGCAGTTACACTGGACGCTCTGTTAGCTCTTTATTTAAATATTTAGTTCGATAAGTCATTTTTTACAGTGGGACCAATCCAAGCCGTTAGCGCGCTGAAGAAATAGAGACAGTTTCAAAAACTACATTTCATTGACTTTCTAACGGTATCAGTCCGTTTGAGTTACAACGGTTGCGTCACATTTCGTACCAACATGTATTTAGCGATATTTTCCGATATTACTAGGTTGCATCGCTTTTAAAAGTGAAACGATTGACCGTGGGACCTAATTGAACTGATTTTGGACTTTGACCTTATAAATGTGATAAATGAGACAATTGGACTCCAAGAATTAACATTCTTCTTACTTTGGCATGAATGTTGGAACTCCGCAGTTACACTGGACGCTCTGTTAGCTCTTTATTTAAATATTTAGTTCGATAAGTCATTTTTTACAGTGGGACCAATCCAAGCCGTTAGCGCGCGCTGAAGAAATAGAGACAGTTTCAAAAACTACATTTCATTGACTTTCTAACGGTATCAGTCCGTTTGAGTTACAACGTTGCGTCACATATTCGTACCAACATGTATTTAGCGATATTTTTCCGATATTACTAGGTTGCATCGCTTTTAAAAGTGAAACGATTGACCGTGGGACCTAATTGAACTGATTTTGGACTTTGACCTTATAAATGTGATAAATGAGACAATGGACTCCAAGAATTAACATTCTTCTCACTTTGGTATGACTGCTGGAACTCCGCAGTTACACTGGACGCTCTGTTAGCTCTTTATTTAAATATTTAGTTCGATAAGTCATTTTTTACAGTGGGACCAATCCAAGCCGTTAGCGCGCGCTGAAGAAATAGAGACAGTTTCAAAAACTACATTTCATTGACTTTCTAACGGTATCAGTCCGTTTGAGTTACAACGGTTGCGTCACATTTCGTACCAACATGTATTTAGCGATATTTTCCGATATTACTAGGTTGCATCGCTTTTAAAAGTGAAACGATTGACCGTGGGACCTAATTGAACTGATTTTGGACTTTGACCTTATAAATGTGATAAATGAGACAATTGGACTCCAAGAATTAACATTCTTCTTACTTTGGCATGATGCTGGAACTCGCAGTTACACTGGCTCTGTTAGCTCTTTATTTAAATATTTAGATAATAAGTCATTTTTTACAGTGGGACCAATCCAAGCCGTTAGCGCGCGCTGAAGAAATAGAGACAGTTTCAAAAACTACATTTCATTGACTTTCTAACGGTATCAGTCCGTTTGAGTTACAACGGTTGCGTCACATATTCGTACCAACATGTATTTAGCGATATTTTTCCGATATTACTAGGTTGCATGCTTTTAAAAGTGAAACGATTGACCGTGGGACCTAATTGAACTGATTTTGGACTTTGACCTTATAAATGTGATAAATGAGACAATTGGACCAAGAATAACATTCTTCTTATTTGACATGATGCTGGAACTCGCAGTTACACTGGCGCTGTTAGCGCTTTATTTAAAATTTAGATAAATAAGTCATTTTTTACAGTGGGACCAATCCAAGCCGTTAGCGCGCGCTGAAGAAATAGAGACAGTTTCAAAAACTACATTTCATTGACTTTCTAACGGTATCAGTCCGTTTGAGTTACAACGTTGCGTCACATATTCGTACCAACATGTATTTAGCGATATTTTTCCGATATTACTAGGTTGCATCGCTTTTAAAAGTGAAACGATTGACCGTGGGACCTAATTGAACTGATTTTGGACTTTGACCTTATAAATGTGATAAATGAGACAATGGACTCCAAGAATTAACATTCTTCTTACTTTGGTATGATGCTGGAACTCCGCAGTTACACTGGACGCTCTGTTAGCTCTTTATTTAAATATTTACGATAAGTCATTTTTTACAGTGGGACCAATCCAAGCCGTTAGCGCGCGCTGAAGAAATAGAGACATTTCAAAAACTACATTTCATTGACTTTCTAACGGTATCAGTCCGTTTGAGTTACAACGTTGCGTCACATTTCGTACCAACATGTATTTAGCGATATTTTCCGATATTACTAGGTTGCATCGCTTTTAAAAGTGAAACGATTGACCGTGGGACCTAATTGAACTGATTTTGGACTTTGACCTTATAAATGTGATAAATGAGACAATGGACTCCAAGAATTAACATTCTTCTCACTTTGGTATGACTGCTGGAACTCCGCAGTTACACTGGACGCTCTGTTAGCTCTTTATTTAAATATTTAGTTCGATAAGTCATTTTTTACAGTGGGACCAATCCAAGCCGTTAGCGCGCGCTGAAGAAATAGAGACAGTTTCAAAAACTACATTTCATTGACTTTCTAACGGTATCAGTCCGTTTGAGTTACAACGGTTGCGTCACATATTCGTACCAACATGTATTTAGCGATATTTTTCCGATATTACTAGGTTGCATCGCTTTTAAAAGTGAAACGATTGACCGTGGGACCTAATTGAACTGATTTTGGACTTTGACCTTATAAATGTGATAAATGAGACAATTGGACTCCAAGAATTAACATTCTTCTTACTTTGGCATATGCTGGAACTCCGCAGTTACACTGGACGCTCTGTTAGCTCTTTATTTAAATATTTATCGATAAGTCATTTTTTACAGTGGGACCAATCCAAGCCGTTAGCGCGCGCTGAAGAAATAGAGACAGTTTCAAAAACTACATTTCATTGACTTTCTAACGGTATCAGTCCGTTTGAGTTACAACGGTTGCGTCACATATTCGTACCAACATGTATTTAGCGATATTTTTCCGATATTACTAGGTTGCATGCTTTTAAAAGTGAAACGATTGACCGTGGACCTAATTGAACTGATTTTGGACTTTGACCTTATAAATGTGATAAATGAGACAATTGGACTGCAAGAATAACATTCTTCTTATTTGACATGATGCTGGAACTCGCATTTACACTGGCGCTGTGTTAGCGCTTTATTTAAAATTTAGATAAATAAGTCATTTTTTACAGTGGGACCAATCCAAGCCGTTAGCGCGCGCTGAAGAAATAGAGACAGTTTCTAAAACTACATTTCATTGACTTTCTAACGGTATCAGTCCGTTTGAGTTACAACGTTGCGTCACATATTCGTACCAACATGTATTTAGCGATATTTTTCCGATATTACTAGGTTGCATCGCTTTTAAAAGTGAAACGATTGACCGTGGGATCTAATTGAACTGATTTTGGACTTTGACCTTATAAATGTGATAATGAGACAATGGACTCCAAGAATTAACATTCTTCTCACTTTGGTATGACTGCTGGAACTCCGCAGTTACACTGGACGCTCTGTTAGCTCTTTATTTAAATATTTAGTTCGATAAGTCATTTTTTACAGTGGGACCAATCCAAGCCGTTAGCGCGCGCTGAAGAAATAGAGACAGTTTCAAAAACTACATTTCATTGACTTTCTAACGGTATCAGTCCGTTTGAGTTACAACGGTTGCGTCACATATTCGTACCAACATGTATTTAGCGATATTTTTCCGATATTACTAGGTTGCATCGCTTTTAAAAGTGAAACGATTGACCGTGGACCTAATTGAACTGATTTTGGACTTTGACCTTATAAATGTGATAAATGAGACAATTGGACTGCAAGAATTAACATTCTTATTTGACATGATGCTGGAACTCAGCATTTACTGGCGCTGTGTTAGCGCTTTATTTAAAATTTAGATAAATAAGTCATTTTTTACAGTGGGACCAATCCAAGCCGTTAGCGCGCGCTGAAGAAATAGAGACAGTTTCTAAAACTACATTTCATTGACTTTCTAACGGTATCAGTCCGTTTGAGTTACAACGGTTGCGTCACATATTCGTACCAACATGTATTTAGCGATATTTTTCCGATATTACTAGGTTGCATCGCTTTTAAAAGTGAAACGATTGACCGTGGGACCTAATTGAACTGATTTTGGACTTTGACCTTATAAATGTGATAAATGAGACAATGGACTCCAAGAATTAACATTCTTCTCACTTTGGTATGATGCTGGAACTCCGCAGTTACACTGGACGCTCTGTTAGCTCTTTATTTAAATATTTAGTTCGATAAGTCATTTTTTACAGTGGGACCAATCCAAGCCGTTAGCGCGCGCTGAAGAAATAGAGACAGTTTCAAAAACTACATTTCATTGACTTTCTAACGGTATCAGTCCGTTTGAGTTACAACGGTTGCGTCACATATTCGTACCAACATGTATTTAGCGATATTTTTCCGATATTACTAGGTTGCATCGCTTTTAAAAGTGAAACGATTGACCGTGGGACCTAATTGAACTGATTTTGGACTTTGACCTTATAAATGTGATAAATGAGACAATTGGACTCCAAGAATTAACATTCTTCTACTTTGGCATGAATGTTGGAACTCCGCAGTTACACTGGACGCTCTGTTAGCTCTTTATTTAAATATTTACCAATAATTCATTTTTTACAGTGGGACCAATCCAAGCCGTTAGCGCGCGCTGAAGAAATAGAGACAGTTTCAAAAACTACATTTCATTGACTTTCTAACGGTATCAGTCCGTTTGAGTTACAACGGTTGCGTCACATATTCGTACCAACATGTATTTAGCGATATTTTTCCGATATTACTAGGTTGCATGCTTTTAAAAGTGAAACGATTGACCGTGGGACCTAATTGAACTGATTTTGGACTTTGACCTTATAAATGTGATAAATGAGACAATTGGACTGCAAAATAACATTCTTCTTAATTGACATGATTGCTGGAACTCGCAGTTGACTGGCGCTGTTAGCGCTTTATTTAAATATTTAGATAAATAAGTCATTTTTTACGTGGGACCAATCCAAGCCGTTAGCGCGCGCTGAAGAAATAGAGACAGTTTCTAAAACTACATTTCATTGACTTTCTAACGGTATCAGTCCGTTTGAGTTACAACGGTTGCGTCACATATTCGTACCAACATGTATTTAGCGATATTTTCCGATATTACTAGGTTGCATCGCTTTTAAAAGTGAAACGATTGACCGTGGGACCTAATTGAACTGATTTTGGACTTTGACCTTATAAATGTGATAAATGAGACAAATGGACCCAAGAATTAACATTCTTCTCACTTTGGTATGACTGCTGGAACTCCGCAGTTACACTGGACGCTCTGTTAGCTCTTTATTTAAATATTTAGTTCGATAAGTCATTTTTTACAGTGGGACCAATCCAAGCCGTTAGCGCGCGCTGAAGAAATAGAGACAGTTTCAAAACTACATTTCATTGACTTTCTAACGGTATCAGTCCGTTTGAGTTACAACGGTTGCGTCACATATTCGTACCAACATGTATTTAGCGATATTTTTCCAATATTACTAGGTTGCATGCTTTTAAAAGTGAAACGATTGACCGTGGACCTAATTGAACTGATTTTGGACTTTGACCTTATAAATGTGATAAATGAGACAATTGGACTGCAAGAATAACACTCTTCTTAATTTGGTATGACTGCTGGAACTCCGCAGTTACACTGGACGCTCTGTTAGCGCTTT
>JASGCC010000597.1:0-70778 GCA_030067915.1 Hydractinia echinata
ACAGAGAGAGATATTGGCCCCATCCAGTAAAAAATGATATTATTCTATCCTAAATTTTTTTAAATAAAGCGCTACACACGCCGTGTAATCGCTGAGTTCCAGCAATCATGTCAAATTAAGAAGAATGTTATTTCTTGGAGTCAATTGTCATTTATACATTTATAAGGTCAAAGTCCAAAATCAGTTCAATTAAGTCCCACAGTCAATCGTTTCACTGTTAAAGCGATGCACCCTAGTAAATCAGAAAAATATCGCTAAATACATGTTGGTACGAATATGTGACGCAACCGTTGTAACTCAAACGGACTGATCCGTTAGAAAGTCAATGAATGTAGTTTTTGAAACTGTCTCTATTTCTTCAGCGCGGCTAACGGCTAGGATTGGTCACAGTAAAAAATGACTTATTTATCTAAATTTTAAATAAAGCGCTACCACAGCGCCCAGTGTAATGCTGAGTTCGCAATCATGTCAAATTAAGAAGAATGTTATTTCTTGGAGTCCAATTGTCTCTATTACATTTATAAGGTCAAAGTCAAAATCAGTCAATTAAGTCCACAGTCAATCGTTTCACTGTTAAAAGCGATGCAACCTAGTAATATCAGAAAACATATCGCTAAATACATGTTGGTACGAATATGTGACGCAACCGTTGTAACTCAAACGGACTGATACCGTTAGAAAGTCAATGAAATGTAGTTTTTGAAACTGTCTCTATTTCTTCAGCGCGCGCTAACAGCTAGGATTGGTCCACAGTAAAAATGACTTATTTATCTAAATTTTTAAATAAAGCGCTACCACAGCGCCCAGTGTAATTGCTGAGTTCCAGCAATCATGTCAAATTAAGAAGAATGTTATTTCTTGGAGTACAATTGTCTCATTTATCACATTTTATAAGGTCAAAGTCCAAAAATCAGTTCAATTAAGTCCCACAGTCAATCGTTTCACTGTTAAAAGCGATGCAACCTAGTAATATCAGAAAAATATCGCCTAAATACATGTTGGTACGAAATATGTGACGCAACCGTTGTAACTCAACGGACTGAATACCGTTAGAAAGTCAATTGAAATGTAGTTTTTGAAACTGTCTCTATTTCTTCAGCCGCGCGCTAAGGCTAGGATTGTCCCACAGTAAAAAATGACTTATTTATCTAAATTTTTAAATAAAGCGCTACCACAGCGCCCAGTGTAATTCGCTGAGTTCCAGCAATCATGTCAAATTAAGAAGAATGTTATTTCTTGGAGTCCAATTGTCTCATTATCACATTTATAAGGTCAAAGTCCAAAATCAGTTCAATTAAGTCCCACAGTCAATCGTTTCACTGTTAAAAGCGATGCAACCTAGTAATATCAGAAAATATATCGCTAAATACATGTTGGTACGAATATGTGACGCAACCGTTGTAACTCAAACGGACTGATACCGTTAGAAAGTCAATGAAATGTAGTTTTTGAAACTGTCTCTATTTCTTCAGCGCGCGCTAACGGCTAGGATTGGTCCCACAGTAAAAATGACTTATTATCTAAATTTTTAAATAAAGCGCTACCACAGCGCCCAGTGTAATCGCTGAGTTCCAGCAATCATGTCAAATTAAGAAGAAATGTTATTTCTTGGAGTCCAATTGTCTCATTTATCACATTTATAAGGTCAAAGTCCAAAATCAGTTCAATTAAGTCCCACAGTCAATCGTTTCACTGTTAAAAGCGATGCAACCTAGTAATATCAGAAAAATATCGCTAAATACCATGTTGGTACGAATATGTGACGCAACCGTTGTAACTCAACGGACTGATACCGTTAGAAATCAATGAAATGTAGTTTTTGAAACTGTCTCTATTTCTTCAGCGCGCGCTAACGGCTAGGATTGGTCCCACAGTAAAAAATGACTTATTTATCTAAATTTTTAAATAAAGCGCTACCACAGCCGCCCAGTGTAATTTGCTGAGTTCCAGCAATCATGTCAAATTAAGAAGAATGTTATTTCTTGGAGTCCAATTGTCTCATTTATCACATTTATAAGGTCAAAGTCCAAAATCAGTTCAATTAAGTCCCACAGTCAATCGTTTCACTGTTAAAAGCGATGCAACCTAGTATATCAGAAAAATATCGCTAAATACATGTTGGTACGAAATATGTGACGCAACCGTTGTAACTCAAACGGACTGATACCGTTAGAAAGTCAATGAAATGTAGTTTTTGAAACTGTCTCTATTTCTTCAGCGCGCGCTAACGGCTAGGATTGGTCCCCACAGTAAAAAATGACTTATTTATCTAAATTTTTAAATAAGCGCTACCACAGCGCCCAGTGTAATCGCTGAGTTCCAGCAACTCATGTCAAATTAAGAAGAATGTTATTTCTTGGAGTCCAATTGTCTCATTTATCACATTTATAAGGTCAAAGTCCAAAATCAGTTCAATTAAGTCCCACAGTCAATCGTTTCACTGTTAAAAGCGATGCAACCTAGTAATATCAGAAAAATATCGCTAAATACATGTTGGTACGAATATGTGACGCAACCGTTGTAACTCAAACGGACTGATACCGTTAGAAAGTCAATGAAATGTAGTTTTTGAAACTGTCTCTATTTCTTCAGCGCGCGCTAACGGCTAGGATTGGTCCCACAGTAAAAAATGACTTATTTATCTAAATTTTTAAATAAAGCGCTACCACAGCGCCCAGTGTAATTGCTGAGTTCCAGCAATCATGTCAAATTAAGAAGAATGTTATTCTTGGAGTCCAATTGTCTCATTTATCACATTTATAAGGTCAAAGTCCAAAATCAGTTCAATTAAGTCCCACAGTCAATCGTTTCACTGTTAAAAGCGATGCAACCTAGTAATATCAGAAAATATCGCTAAATACATGTTGGTACGAATATGTGACGCAACCGTTGTAACTCAAACGGACTGATACCGTTAGAAAGTCAATGAAATGTAGTTTTTGAAACTGTCTCTATTTCTTCAGCGCGCGCTAACGGCTAGGATTGGTCCCACAGTAAAAATGACTTATTTATCTAAATTTTTAAATAAAGCGCTACCACAGCGCCCAGTGTAATCGCTGAGTTCCAGCAATCATGTCAAATTAAGAAGAATGTTATTTCTTGGAGTCCAATTGTCTCATTTATCACATTTATAAGGTCAAAGTCCAAAATCAGTTCAATTAAGTCCCACAGTCAATCGTTTCACTGTTAAAAGCGATGCAACCTAGTAATATCAGAAAATATCGCTAAATACATGTTGGTACGAATATGTGACGCAACCGTTGTAACTCAAACGGACTGATACCGTTAGAAAGTCAATGAAATGTAGTTTTGAAACTGTCTCTATTTCTTCAGCGCGCGCTAACGGCTAGGATTGGTCCCACAGTAAAAATGACTTATTTATCTAAATTTTTAAATAAAGCGCTACCACAGCGCCCAGTGTAATTGCTGAGTTCCAGCAATCATGTCAAATTAAGAAGAATGTTATTTCTTGGAGTCCAATTGTCTCATTTATCACATTTATAAGGTCAAAGTCCAAAATCAGTTCAATTAAGTCCCACAGTCAATCGTTTCACTGTTAAAAGCGATGCAACCTAGTAATATCAGAAAAATATCGCTAAATACATGTTGGTACGAATATGTGACGCAACCGTTGTAACTCAAACGGACTGATACCGTTAGAAAGTCAATGAAATGTAGTTTTTGAAACTGTCTCTATTTCTTCAGCGCGCGCTAACGGCTAGGATTGGTCCCACAGTAAAAAATGACTTATTTATCTAAATTTTTAAATAAAGCGCTACCACAGCGCCCAGTGTAATTCGCTGAGTTCCAGCAATCATGTCAAATTAAGAAGAATGTTATTTCTTGGAGTCCAATTGTCTCATTTATCACATTTATAAGGTCAAAGTCCAAAATCAGTTCAATTAAGTCCCACAGTCAATCGTTTCACTGTTAAAAGCGATGCAACCTAGTAATATCAGAAAAATATCGCTAAATACATGTTGGTACGAATATGTGACGCAACCGTTGTAACTCAAACGGACTGATACCGTTAGAAAGTCAATGAAATGTAGTTTTTGAAACTGTCTCTATTTCTTCAGCGCGCGCTAACGGCTAGGATTGGTCCCACAGTAAAAATGACTTATTTATCTAAATTTTTAAATAAAGCGCTACCACAGCGCCCAGTGTAATTGCTGAGTTCCAGCAATCATGTCAATTAAGAAGAATGTTATTTCTTGGAGTCCAATTGGTCTCATTTATCACATTTATAAGGTCAAAGTCCAAAATCAGTTCAATTAAGTCCCACAGTCAATCGTTTCACTGTTAAAAGCGATGCAACCTAGTAATATCAGAAAAATATCGCTAAATACATGTTGGTACGAATATGTGACGCAACCGTTGTAACTCAAACGGACTGATACCGTTAGAAAGTCAATGAAATGTAGTTTTTGAAACTGTCTCTATTTCTTCAGCGCGCGCTAACGGCTAGGATTGGTCCCACAGTAAAAAATGACTTTATTTATCTAAATTTTTAAATAAAGCGCTACCACAGCGCCCAGTGTAATTGCTGAGTTCCAGCAATCATGTCAAATTAAGAAGAATGTTATTTCTTGGAGTCCAATTGTCTCATTTATCACATTTATAAGGTCAAAGTCCAAAATCAGTTCAATTAAGTCCCACAGTCAATCGTTTTCACTGTTAAAAGCGATGCAACCTAGTAATATCAGAAAAATATCGCTAAATACATGTTGGTACGAATATGTGACGCAACCGTTGTAACTCAAACGGACTGATACCGTTAGAAAGTCAATGAAATGTAGTTTTTGAAACTGTCTCTATTTCTTCAGCGCGCGCTAACGGCTAGGATTGGTCCCACAGTAAAAAATGACTTATTTATCTAAATTTTTAAATAAAGCGCTACCACAGCGCCCAGTGTAATTGCTGAGTTCCAGCAATCATGTCAAATTAAGAAGAATGTTATTTCTTGGAGTCCAATTGTCTCATTTATCACATTTATAAGGTCAAAGTCCAAAATCAGTTCAATTAAGTCCCACAGTCAATCGTTTCACTGTTAAAAGCGATGCAACCTAGTAATATCAGAAAAATATCGCTAAATACATGTTGGTACGAATATGTGACGCAACCGTTGTAACTCAAACGGACTGATACCGTTAGAAAGTCAATGAAATGTAGTTTTTGAAACTGTCTCTATTTCTTCAGCGCGCGCTAACGGCTAGGATTGTCCCACAGTAAAAATGACTTATTTATCTAAATTTTTAAATAAAGCGCTACCACAGCGCCCAGTGTAATTGCTGAGTTCCAGCAATCATGTCAAATTAAGAAGAATGTTATTTCTTGGAGTCCAATTGTCTCATTTATCACATTTATAAGGTCAAAGTCCAAAATCAGTTCAATTAAGTCCCACAGTCAATCGTTTCACTGTTAAAAGCGATGCAACCTAGTAATATCAGAAAATTATCGCTAAATACATGTTGGTACGAATATGTGACGCAACCGTTGTAACTCAAACGGACTGATACCGTTAGAAAGTCAATGAAATGTAGTTTTTTGAAACTGTCTCTATTTCTTCAGCGCGCGCTAACGGCTAGGATTGGTCCCACAGTAAAAAATGACTTATTTATCCACATTTTAAATAAAGCGCTACTACAGCGCCCAGTGTAATCGCTGAGTTTCCAGCAATCATGTCAAATTAAGAAGAATGTTATTTCTTGGAGTCCAATTGTCTCATTTATCACATTTATAAGGTCAAAGTCCAAAATCAGTTCAATTAAGTCCCACAGTCAATCGTTTCACTGTTAAAAGCGATGCAACCTAGTAATATCAGAAAAATATCGCATAAATACATGTTGGTACGAATATGTGACGCAACCGTTGTAACTCAAACGGACTGATACCGTTAGAAAGTCCAATGAAATGTAGTTTTTTGAAACTGTCTCTATTTCTTCAGCGCGCGCTAACGGCTAGGATTGGTCCCACAGTAAAAAATGACTTATTTATCTAAATTTTTAAATAAAGCGCTACCACAGCGGCCCAGTGTAATTGCTGAGTTCCAGCAATTCATGTCAAATTAAGAAGAATGTTATTTCTTGGAGTCCAATTGTTCATTTATCACATTTATAAGGTCAAAGTCCAAAATCAGTTCAATTAAGTCCCACAGTCAATCGTTTCACTGTTAAAAAGCGATGCAACCTAGTAATATCAGAAAAATATCGCTAAATACATGTTGGTACGAATATGTGACGCAACCGTTGTAACTCAAACAGACTGATTACCGTTAGAAAAGTCAATGAAATGTAGTTTTTGAAACTGTCTCTATTTCTTCAGCGGCGGCTAACGGCTAGGATTGGTCCCACAGTAAAAAATGACTTATTTATCTAAATTTTTAAATAAAGCGCTACCACAGCGCCCAGTGTAATCGCTGAGTTCCAGCAATCATGTTCAAATTAAGAAGAATGTTATTTCTTGGAGTCCAATTGTCTCATTTATCACATTTATAAGGTCAAAGTCCAAAATCAGTTCAATTAAGTCCACAGTCAATCGTTTCACTGTTAAAAGCGATGCAACCTAGTAATATCAGAAAAATATCGCTAAATACATGTTGGTACGAATATGTGACGCAACCGTTGTAACTCAAACGGACTGATACCGTTAGAAAGTCAATGAAATGTAGTTTTTGAAAACTGTCTCTATTTCTTCAGCGCGCGCTAACGGCTAGTATTGGTCCCACAGTAAAAAATGACTTATTTATCTAAATTTTAAATAAAGCGCTACCACAGCGCCCAGTGTAATCGCTGAGTTCCAGCAATCATGTCAAATTAAGAAGAATGTTATTTTCTTGGAGTCCAATTGTCTCATTTATGACATTTATAAGGTCAAAGTCCAAAATCAGTTCAATTAAGTCCAACAGTCAATCGTTTCACTGTTAAAAGCGATGCAACCTAGTAATATCAGAAAAATATCGCTAAATACATGTTGGTACGAATATGTGACGCAACCGTTGTAACTCAAACGGACTGATACCGTTAGAAAGTCAATGAAATGTAGTTTTTGAAACTGTCTCTATTTCTTCAGCGCGCGCTAACGGCTAGGATTGGTCCCACAGTAAAAAATGACTTATTTATCTAAATTTTTAAATAAAGCGCTACCACAGCGCCCAGTGTAATTGCTGAGTTCCAGCAATCATGTCAAATTAAGAAGAATGTTATTTCTTGGAGTCCAATTGTCTCATTTATCACATTTATAAGGTCAAAGTCCAAAATCAGTTCAATTAAGTCCCACAGTCAATCGTTTCACTGTTAAAAGCGATGCAACCTAGTAATATCAGAAAAATATCGCTAAATATATGTTGGTACGAATATGTGACGCAACCGTTGTAACTCAAACGGACTGATACCGTTAGAAAGTCAATGAAATGTAGTTTTTGAAACTGTCTCTATTTCTTCAGCGCGCGCTAACGGCTAGGATTGGTCCCACAGTAAAAAATGACTTATTTATCTAAATTTTTAAATAAAGCGCTACCACAGCGCCCAGTGTAATCTCTAAGTTCCAGCAATCATGTCAAATTAAGAAGAATGTTATTTCTTGGAGTCCAATTGTCTCATTTATCACATTTATAAGGTCAAAGTCCAAAATCAGTTCAATTAAGTCCCACAGTCAATCGTTTCACTGTTAAAAGCGATGCAACCTAGTAATATCAGAAAAATATCGCTAAATACATGTTGGTACGAATATGTGACGCAACCGTTGTAACTCAAACGGACTGATACCGTTAGAAAGTCAATGAAATGTAGTTTTTGAAACTGTCTCTATTTCTTCAGCGCGCGCTAACGGCTAGGATTGGTCCCACAGTAAAAAATGACTTATTTATCTAAATTTTTAAATAAAGCGCTACCACAGCGCCCAGTGTAATTGCTGAGTTCCAGCAATCATGTCAAATTAAGAAGAATGTTATTTCTTGGAGTCCAATTGTCTCATTTATCACATTTATAAGGTCAAAGTCCAAAATCAGTTCAATTAAGTCCCACAGTCAATCGTTTCACTGTTAAAAGCGATGCAACCTAGTAATATCAGAAAATATCGCTAAATACATGTTGGTACGAATATGTGACGCAACCGTTGTAACTCAAACGGACTGATACCGTTAGAAGTCAATGAAATGTAGTTTTTGAAACTGTCTCTATTTCTTCAGCGCGCGCTAACGGCTAGGATTGGTCCCACAGTAAAAATGACTTATTTATCTAAATTTTTAAATAAAGCGCTACCACAGCGCCCAGTGTAATTCGCTGAGTTCCAGCAATCATGTCAAATTAAGAAGAATGTTATTTCTTGGAGTCCAATTGTCTCATTTATCACATTTATAAGGTCAAAGTCCAAAATCAGTTCAATTAAGTCCCACAGTCAATCGTTTCACTGTTAAAAGCGATGCAACCTAGTAATATCAGAAAAATATCGCTAAATACATGTTGGTACGAATATGTGACGCAACCGTTGTAACTCAAACGGACTGATACCGTTAGAAAGTCAATGAAATGTAGTTTTTGAAACTGTCTCTATTTCTTCAGCGCGCGCTAACGGCTAGGATTGGTCCCACAGTAAAAAATGACTTATTTATCTAAATTTTTAAATAAAGCGCTACCACAGCGCCCAGTGTAATTGCTGAGTTCCAGCAATCATGTCAAATTAAGAAGAATGTTATTTCTTGGAGTCCAATTGTCTCATTTATCACATTTATAAGGTCAAAGTCCAAAATCAGTTCAATTAAGTCCCACAGTCAATCGTTTCACTGTTAAAAGCGATGCAACCTAGTAATATCAGAAAAATATCGCTAAATACATGTTGGTACGAATATGTGACGCAACCGTTGTAACTCAAACGGACTGATACCGTTAGAAAGTCAATGAAATGTAGTTTTTGAAACTGTCTCTATTTCTTCAGCGCGCGCTAACGGCTAGGATTGGTCCCACAGTAAAAAATGACTTATTTATCTAAATTTTTAAATAAAGCGCTACCACAGCGCCCAGTGTAATTGCTGAGTTCCAGCAATCATGTCAAATTAAGAAGAATGTTATTTCTTGGAGTCCAATTGTCTCATTTATCACATTTATAAGGTCAAAGTCCAAAATCAGTTCAATTAAGTCCCACAGTCAATCGTTTCACTGTTAAAAGCGATGCAACCTAGTAATATCAGAAAAATATCGCTAAATACATGTTGGTACGAATATGTGACGCAACCGTTGTAACTCAAACGGACTGATACCGTTAGAAAGTCAATGAAATGTAGTTTTTGAAACTGTCTCTATTTCTTCAGCGCGCGCTAACGGCTAGGATTGGTCCCACAGTAAAAAATGACTTATTTATCTAAATTTTTAAATAAAGCGCTACCACAGCGCCCAGTGTAATTGCTGAGTTCCAGCAATCATGTCAAATTAAGAAGAATGTTATTTCTTGGAGTCCAATTGTCTCATTTATCACATTTATAAGGTCAAAGTCCAAAATCAGTTCAATTAAGTCCCACAGTCAATCGTTTCACTGTTAAAAGCGATGCAACCTAGTAATATCAGAAAAATATCGCTAAATACATGTTGGTACGAATATGTGACGCAACCGTTGTAACTCAAACGGACTGATACCGTTAGAAAGTCAATGAAATGTAGTTTTTGAAACTGTCTCTATTTCTTCAGCGCGCGCTAACGGCTAGGATTGGTCCCACAGTAAAAAATGACTTATTTATCTAAATTTTTAAATAAAGCGCTACCACAGCGCCCAGTGTAATCGCTGAGTTCCAGCAATCATGTCAAATTAAGAAGAATGTTATTTCTTGGAGTCCAATTGTCTCATTTATCACATTTATAAGGTCAAAGTCCAAAATCAGTTCAATTAAGTCCCACAGTCAATCGTTTCACTGTTAAAAGCGATGCAACCTAGTAATATCAGAAAAATATCGCTAAATACATGTTGGTACGAATATGTGACGCAACCGTTGTAACTCAAACGGACTTGATACCGTTAGAAAGTCAATGAAATGTAGTTTTTGAAACTGTCTCTATTTCTTCAGCGCGCGCTAACGGCTAGGATTGGTCCCACAGTAAAAAATGACTTATTTATCTAAATTTTTAAATAAAGCGCTACCACAGCGCCCAGTGTAATGCTGAGTTCCAGCAATCATGTCAAATTAAGAAGAATGTTATTTCTTGGAGTCCAATTGTCTCATTTATCACATTTATAAGGTCAAAGTCCAAAATCAGTTCAATTAAGTCCCACAGTCAATCGTTTCACTGTTAAAAGCGATGCAACCTAGTAATATCAGAAAAATATCGCTAAATACATGTTGGTACGAATATGTGACGCAACCGTTGTAACTCAAACGGACTGATACCGTTAGAAAGTCAATGAAATGTAGTTTTTGAAACTGTCTCTATTTCTTCAGCGCGCGCTAACGGCTAGGATTGGTCCCACAGTAAAAATGACTTATTTATCTAAATTTTTAAATAAAGCGCTACCACAGCGCCCAGTGTAATTGCTGAGTTCCAGCAATCATGTCAAATTAAGAAGAATGTTATTTCTTGGAGTCCAATTGTCTCATTTATCACATTATAAGGTCAAAGTCCAAAATGAGTTCAATTAAGTCCCACAGTCAATCGTTTCACTGTTAAAAGCGATGCAACCTAGTAATATCAGAAAAATATCGCTAAATACATGTTGGTACGAATATGTGACGCAACCGTTGTAACTCAAACGGACTGATACCGTTAGAAAGTCAATGAAATGTAGTTTTTGAAACTGTCTCTATTTCTTCAGCGCGCGCTAACGGCTAGGATTGGTCCCACAGTAAAAAATGACTTATTTATCTAAATTTTTAAATAAAGCGCTACCACAGCGCCCAGTGTAATCGCTGAGTTCCAGCAATCATGTCAAATTAAGAAGAATGTTATTTCTTGGAGTCCAATTGTCTCATTTATCACATTTATAAGGTCAAAGTCCAAAATCAGTTCAATTAAGTCCCACAGTCAATCGTTTCACTGTTAAAAGCGATGCAACCTAGTAATATCAGAAAAATATCGCTAAATACATGTTGGTACGAATATGTGACGCAACCGTTGTAACTCAAACGGACTGATACCGTTAGAAAGTCAATGAAATGTAGTTTTTGAAACTGTCTCTATTTCTTCAGCGCGCGCTAACGGCTAGGATTGGTCCCACAGTAAAAAATGACTTATTTATCTAAATTTTTAAATAAAGCGCTACCACAGCGCCCAGTGTAATTGCTGAGTTCCAGCAATCATGTCAAATTAAGAAGAATGTTATTTCTTGGAGTCCAATTGTCTCATTTATCACATTTATAAGGTCAAAGTCCAAAATCAGTTCAATTAAGTCCCACAGTCAATCGTTTCACTGTTAAAAGCGATGCAACCTAGTAATATCAGAAAAATATCGCTAAATACATGTTGGTACGAATATGTGACGCAACCGTTGTAACTCAAACGGACTGATACCGTTAGAAAGTCAATGAAATGTAGTTTTGAAACTGTCTCTATTTCTTCAACGCGCGCTAACGGCTAGGATTGGTCCCACAGTAAAAAATGACTTATTTATCTAAATTTTTAAATAAAGCGCTACCACAGCGCCCAGTGTAATCGCTGAGTTCCAGCAATCATGTCAAATTAAGAAGAATGTTATTTCTTGGAGTCCAATTGTCTCATTTATCACATTTATAAGGTCAAAGTCCAAAATCAGTTCAATTAAGTCCCACAGTCAATCGTTTCACTGTTAAAAGCGATGCAACCTAGTAATATCAGAAAAATATCGCTAAATACATGTTGGTACGAATATGTGACGCAACCGTTGTAACTCAAACGGACTGATACCGTTAGAAAGTCAATGAAATGTAGTTTTTGAAACTGTCTCTATTTCTTCAGCGCGCGCTAACGGCTAGGATTGGTCCCACAGTAAAAAATGACTTATTTATCTAAATTTTTAAATAAAGCGCTACCACAGCGCCCAGTGTAATTGCTGAGTTCCAGCAATCATGTCAAATTAAGAAGAATGTTATTTCTTGGAGTCCAATTGTCTCATTTATCACATTTATAAGGTCAAAGTCCAAAATCAGTTCAATTAAGTCCCACAGTCAATCGTTTCACTGTTAAAAGCGATGCAACCTAGTAATATCAGAAAAATATCGCTAAATACATGTTGGTACGAATATTGTGACGCAACCGTTGTAACTCAAACGGACTGATACCGTTAGAAAGTCAATGAAATGTAGTTTTTGAAACTGTCTCTATTTCTTCAGCGCGCGCTAACGGCTAGGATTGGTCCCACAGTAAAAAATGACTTATTTATCTAAATTTTTAAATAAAGCGCTACCACAGCGCCCAGTGTAATTGCTGAGTTCCAGCAATCATGTCAAATTAAGAAGAATGTTATTTCTTGGAGTCCAATTGTCTCATTTATCACATTTATAAGGTCAAAGTCCAAAATCAGTTCAATTAAGTCCCACAGTCAATCGTTTCACTGTTAAAAGCGATGCAACCTAGTAATATCAGAAAAATATCGCTAAATACATGTTGGTACGAATATGTGACGCAACCGTTGTAACTCAAACGGACTGATACCGTTAGAAAGTCAATGAAATGTAGTTTTTGAAACTGTCTCTATTTCTTCAGCGCGCGCTAACGGCTAGGATTGGTCCCACAGTAAAAAATGACTTATTTATCTAAATTTTTAAATAAAGCGCTACCACAGCGCCCAGTGTAATTGCTGAGTTCCAGCAATCATGTCAAATTAAGAAGAATGTTATTTCTTGGAGTCCAATTGTCTCATTTATCACATTTATAAGGTCAAAGTCCAAAATCAGTTCAATTAAGTCCCACAGTCAATCGTTTCACTGTTAAAAGCGATGCAACCTAGTAATATCAGAAAAATATCGCTAAATACATGTTGGTACGAATATGTGACGCAACCGTTGTAACTCAAACGGACTGATACCGTTAGAAAGTCAATGAAATGTAGTTTTTGAAACTGTCTCTATTTCTTCAGCGCGCGCTAACGGCTAGGATTGGTCCCACAGTAAAAAATGACTTATTTATCTAAATTTTTAAATAAAGCGCTACCACAGCGCCCAGTGTAATTGCTGAGTTCCAGCAATCATGTCAAATTAAGAAGAATGTTATTTCTTGGAGTCCAATTGTCTCATTTATCACATTTATAAGGTCAAAGTCCAAAATCAGTTCAATTAAGTCCCACAGTCAATCGTTTCACTGTTAAAAGCGATGCAACCTAGTAATATCAGAAAAATATCGCTAAATACATGTTGGTACGAATATGTGACGCAACCGTTGTAACTCAAACGGACTGATACCGTTAGAAAGTCAATGAAATGTAGTTTTTGAAACTGTCTCTATTTCTTCAGCGCGCGCTAACGGCTAGGATTGGTCCCACAGTAAAAATGACTTATTTATCTAAATTTTTAAATAAAGCGCTACCACAGCGCCCAGTGTAATTGCTGAGTTCCAGCAATCATGTCAAATTAAGAAGAATGTTATTTCTTGGAGTCCAATTGTCTCATTTATCACATTTATAAGGTCAAAGTCCAAAATCAGTTCAATTAAGTCCCACAGTCAATCGTTTCACTGTTAAAAGCGATGCAACCTAGTAATATCAGAAAAATATCGCTAAATACATGTTGGTACGAATATGTGACGCAACCGTTGTAACTCAAACGGACTGATACCGTTAGAAAGTCAATGAAATGTAGTTTTTGAAACTGTCTCTATTTCTTCAGCGCGCGCTAACGGCTAGGATTGGTCCCACAGTAAAAAATGACTTATTTATCTAAATTTTTAAATAAAGCGCTACCACAGCGCCCAGTGTAATTCGCTGAGTTCCAGCAATCATGTCAAATTAAGAAGAATGTTATTTCTTGGAGTCCAATTGTCTCATTTATCACATTTATAAGGTCAAAGTCCAAAATCAGTTCAATTAAGTCCCACAGTCAATCGTTTCACTGTTAAAAGCGATGCAACCTAGTAATATCAGAAAAATATCGCTAAATACATGTTGGTACGAATATGTGACGCAACCGTTGTAACTCAAACGGACTGATACCGTTAGAAAGTCAATGAAATGTAGTTTTTGAAACTGTCTCTATTTCTTCAGCGCGCGCTAACGGCTAGGATTGGTCCCACAGTAAAAAATGACTTATTTATCTAAATTTTTAAATAAAGCGCTACCACAGCGCCCAGTGTAATTGCTGAGTTCCAGCAATCATGTCAAATTAAGAAGAATGTTATTTCTTGGAGTCCAATTGTCTCATTTATCACATTTATAAGGTCAAAGTCCAAAATCAGTTCAATTAAGTCCCACAGTCAATCGTTTCACTGTTAAAAGCGATGCAACCTAGTAATATCAGAAAAATATCGCTAAATACATGTTGGTACGAATATGTGACGCAACCGTTGTAACTCAAACGGACTGATACCGTTAGAAAGTCAATGAAATGTAGTTTTTGAAACTGTCTCTATTTCTTCAGCGCGCGCTAACGGCTAGGATTGGTCCCACAGTAAAAAATGACTTATTTATCTAAATTTTTAAATAAAGCGCTACCACAGCGCCCAGTGTAATTGCTGAGTTCCAGCAATCATGTCAAATTAAGAAGAATGTTATTTCTTGGAGTCCAATTGTCTCATTTATCACATTTATAAGGTCAAAGTCCAAAATCAGTTCAATTAAGTCCCACAGTCAATCGTTTCACTGTTAAAAGCGATGCAACCTAGTAATATCAGAAAAATATCGCTAAATACATGTTGGTACGAATATGTGACGCAACCGTTGTAACTCAAACGGACTGATACCGTTAGAAAGTCAATGAAATGTAGTTTTTGAAACTGTCTCTATTTCTTCAGCGCGCGCTAACGGCTAGGATTGGTCCCACAGTAAAAAATGACTTATTTATCTAAATTTTTAAATAAAGCGCTACCACAGCGCCCAGTGTAATTGCTGAGTTCCAGCAATCATGTCAAATTAAGAAGAATGTTATTTCTTGGAGTCCAATTGTCTCATTTATCACATTTATAAGGTCAAAGTCCAAAATCAGTTCAATTAAGTCCCACAGTCAATCGTTTCACTGTTAAAAGCGATGCAACCTAGTAATATCAGAAAAATATCGCTAAATACATGTTGGTACGAATATGTGACGCAACCGTTGTAACTCAAACGGACTGATACCGTTAGAAAGTCAATGAAATGTAGTTTTTGAAACTGTCTCTATTTCTTCAGCGCGCGCTAACGGCTAGGATTGGTCCCACAGTAAAAAATGACTTATTTATCTAAATTTTTAAATAAAGCGCTACCACAGCGCCCAGTGTAATCGCTGAGTTCCAGCAATCATGTCAAATTAAGAAGAATGTTATTTCTTGGAGTCCAATTGTCTCATTTATCACATTTATAAGGTCAAAGTCCAAAATCAGTTCAATTAAGTCCCACAGTCAATCGTTTCACTGTTAAAAGCGATGCAACCTAGTAATATCAGAAAAATATCGCTAAATACATGTTGGTACGAATATGTGACGCAACCGTTGTAACTCAAACGGACTGATACCGTTAGAAAGTCAATGAAATGTAGTTTTTGAAACTGTCTCTATTTCTTCAGCGCGCGCTAACGGCTAGGATTGGTCCCACAGTAAAAAATGACTTATTTATCTAAATTTTTAAATAAAGCGCTACCACAGCGCCCAGTGTAATTGCTGAGTTCCAGCAATCATGTCAAATTAAGAAGAATGTTATTTCTTGGAGTCCAATTGTCTCATTTATCACATTTATAAGGTCAAAGTCCAAAATCAGTTCAATTAAGTCCCACAGTCAATCGTTTCACTGTTAAAAGCGATGCAACCTAGTAATATCAGAAAAATATCGCTAAATACATGTTGGTACGAATATGTGACGCAACCGTTGTAACTCAAACGGACTGATACCGTTAGAAAGTCAATGAAATGTAGTTTTTGAAACTGTCTCTATTTCTTCAGCGCGCGCTAACGGCTAGGATTGGTCCCACAGTAAAAAATGACTTATTTATCTAAATTTTTAAATAAAGCGCTACCACAGCGCCCAGTGTAATTGCTGAGTTCCAGCAATCATGTCAAATTAAGAAGAATGTTATTTCTTGGAGTCCAATTGTCTCATTTATCACATTTATAAGGTCAAAGTCCAAAATCAGTTCAATTAAGTCCCACAGTCAATCGTTTCACTGTTAAAAGCGATGCAACCTAGTAATATCAGAAAAATATCGCTAAATACATGTTGGTACGAATATGTGACGCAACCGTTGTAACTCAAACGGACTGATACCGTTAGAAAGTCAATGAAATGTAGTTTTTGAAACTGTCTCTATTTCTTCAGCGCGCGCTAACGGCTAGGATTGGTCCCACAGTAAAAAATGACTTATTTATCTAAATTTTTAAATAAAGCGCTACCACAGCGCCCAGTGTAATTGCTGAGTTCCAGCAATCATGTCAAATTAAGAAGAATGTTATTTCTTGGAGTCCAATTGTCTCATTTATCACATTTATAAGGTCAAAGTCCAAAATCAGTTCAATTAAGTCCCACAGTCAATCGTTTCACTGTTAAAAGCGATGCAACCTAGTAATATCAGAAAAATATCGCTAAATACATGTTGGTACGAATATGTGACGCAACCGTTGTAACTCAAACGGACTGATACCGTTAGAAAGTCAATGAAATGTAGTTTTTGAAACTGTCTCTATTTCTTCAGCGCGCGCTAACGGCTAGGATTGGTCCCACAGTAAAAAATGACTTATTTATCTAAATTTTTAAATAAAGCGCTACCACAGCGCCCAGTGTAATTGCTGAGTTCCAGCAATCATGTCAAATTAAGAAGAATGTTATTTCTTGGAGTCCAATTGTCTCATTTATCACATTTATAAGGTCAAAGTCCAAAATCAGTTCAATTAAGTCCCACAGTCAATCGTTTCACTGTTAAAAGCGATGCAACCTAGTAATATCAGAAAAATATCGCTAAATACATGTTGGTACGAATATGTGACGCAACCGTTGTAACTCAAACGGACTGATACCGTTAGAAAGTCAATGAAATGTAGTTTTTGAAACTGTCTCTATTTCTTCAGCGCGCGCTAACGGCTAGGATTGGTCCCACAGTAAAAAATGACTTATTTATCTAAATTTTTAAATAAAGCGCTACCACAGCGCCCAGTGTAATCGCTGAGTTCCAGCAATCATGTCAAATTAAGAAGAATGTTATTTCTTGGAGTCCAATTGTCTCATTTATCACATTTATAAGGTCAAAGTCCAAAATCAGTTCAATTAAGTCCCACAGTCAATCGTTTCACTGTTAAAAGCGATGCAACCTAGTAATATCAGAAAAATATCGCTAAATACATGTTGGTACGAATATGTGACGCAACCGTTGTAACTCAAACGGACTGATACCGTTAGAAAGTCAATGAAATGTAGTTTTTGAAACTGTCTCTATTTCTTCAGCGCGCGCTAACGGCTAGGATTGGTCCCACAGTAAAAAATGACTTATTTATCTAAATTTTTAAATAAAGCGCTACCACAGCGCCCAGTGTAATTGCTGAGTTCCAGCAATCATGTCAAATTAAGAAGAATGTTATTTCTTGGAGTCCAATTGTCTCATTTATCACATTTATAAGGTCAAAGTCCAAAATCAGTTCAATTAAGTCCCACAGTCAATCGTTTCACTGTTAAAAGCGATGCAACCTAGTAATATCAGAAAAATATCGCTAAATACATGTTGGTACGAATATGTGACGCAACCGTTGTAACTCAAACGGACTGATACCGTTAGAAAGTCAATGAAATGTAGTTTTTGAAACTGTCTCTATTTCTTCAGCGCGCGCTAACGGCTAGGATTGGTCCCACAGTAAAAAATGACTTATTTATCTAAATTTTTAAATAAAGCGCTACCACAGCGCCCAGTGTAATCGCTGAGTTCCAGCAATCATGTCAAATTAAGAAGAATGTTATTTCTTGGAGTCCAATTGTCTCATTTATCACATTTATAAGGTCAAAGTCCAAAATCAGTTCAATTAAGTCCCACAGTCAATCGTTTCACTGTTAAAAGCGATGCAACCTAGTAATATCAGAAAAATATCGCTAAATACATGTTGGTACGAATATGTGACGCAACCGTTGTAACTCAAACGGACTGATACCGTTAGAAAGTCAATGAAATGTAGTTTTTGAAACTGTCTCTATTTCTTCAGCGCGCGCTAACGGCTAGGATTGGTCCCACAGTAAAAAATGACTTATTTATCTAAATTTTTAAATAAAGCGCTACCACAGCGCCCAGTGTAATTGCTGAGTTCCAGCAATCATGTCAAATTAAGAAGAATGTTATTTCTTGGAGTCCAATTGTCTCATTTATCACATTTATAAGGTCAAAGTCCAAAATCAGTTCAATTAAGTCCCACAGTCAATCGTTTCACTGTTAAAAGCGATGCAACCTAGTAATATCAGAAAAATATCGCTAAATACATGTTGGTACGAATATGTGACGCAACCGTTGTAACTCAAACGGACTGATACCGTTAGAAAGTCAATGAAATGTAGTTTTTGAAACTGTCTCTATTTCTTCAGCGCGCGCTAACGGCTAGGATTGGTCCCACAGTAAAAAATGACTTATTTATCTAAATTTTTAAATAAAGCGCTACCACAGCGCCCAGTGTAATTGCTGAGTTCCAGCAATCATGTCAAATTAAGAAGAATGTTATTTCTTGGAGTCCAATTGTCTCATTTATCACATTTATAAGGTCAAAGTCCAAAATCAGTTCAATTAAGTCCCACAGTCAATCGTTTCACTGTTAAAAGCGATGCAACCTAGTAATATCAGAAAAATATCGCTAAATACATGTTGGTACGAATATGTGACGCAACCGTTGTAACTCAAACGGACTGATACCGTTAGAAAGTCAATGAAATGTAGTTTTTGAAACTGTCTCTATTTCTTCAGCGCGCGCTAACGGCTAGGATTGGTCCCACAGTAAAAAATGACTTATTTATCTAAATTTTTAAATAAAGCGCTACCACAGCGCCCAGTGTAATCGCTGAGTTCCAGCAATCATGTCAAATTAAGAAGAATGTTATTTCTTGGAGTCCAATTGTCTCATTTATCACATTTATAAGGTCAAAGTCCAAAATCAGTTCAATTAAGTCCCACAGTCAATCGTTTCACTGTTAAAAGCGATGCAACCTAGTAATATCAGAAAAATATCGCTAAATACATGTTGGTACGAATATGTGACGCAACCGTTGTAACTCAAACGGACTGATACCGTTAGAAAGTCAATGAAATGTAGTTTTTGAAACTGTCTCTATTTCTTCAGCGCGCGCTAACGGCTAGGATTGGTCCCACAGTAAAAAATGACTTATTTATCTAAATTTTTAAATAAAGCGCTACCACAGCGCCCAGTGTAATTGCTGAGTTCCAGCAATCATGTCAAATTAAGAAGAATGTTATTTCTTGGAGTCCAATTGTCTCATTTATCACATTTATAAGGTCAAAGTCCAAAATCAGTTCAATTAAGTCCCACAGTCAATCGTTTCACTGTTAAAAGCGATGCAACCTAGTAATATCAGAAAAATATCGCTAAATACATGTTGGTACGAATATGTGACGCAACCGTTGTAACTCAAACGGACTGATACCGTTAGAAAGTCAATGAAATGTAGTTTTTGAAACTGTCTCTATTTCTTCAGCGCGCGCTAACGGCTAGGATTGGTCCCACAGTAAAAAATGACTTATTTATCTAAATTTTTAAATAAAGCGCTACCACAGCGCCCAGTGTAATTGCTGAGTTCCAGCAATCATGTCAAATTAAGAAGAATGTTATTTCTTGGAGTCCAATTGTCTCATTTATCACATTTATAAGGTCAAAGTCCAAAATCAGTTCAATTAAGTCCCACAGTCAATCGTTTCACTGTTAAAAGCGATGCAACCTAGTAATATCAGAAAAATATCGCTAAATACATGTTGGTACGAATATGTGACGCAACCGTTGTAACTCAAACGGACTGATACCGTTAGAAAGTCAATGAAATGTAGTTTTTGAAACTGTCTCTATTTCTTCAGCGCGCGCTAACGGCTAGGATTGGTCCCACAGTAAAAAATGACTTATTTATCTAAATTTTTAAATAAAGCGCTACCACAGCGCCCAGTGTAATCGCTGAGTTCCAGCAATCATGTCAAATTAAGAAGAATGTTATTTCTTGGAGTCCAATTGTCTCATTTATCACATTTATAAGGTCAAAGTCCAAAATCAGTTCAATTAAGTCCCACAGTCAATCGTTTCACTGTTAAAAGCGATGCAACCTAGTAATATCAGAAAAATATCGCTAAATACATGTTGGTACGAATATGTGACGCAACCGTTGTAACTCAAACGGACTGATACCGTTAGAAAGTCAATGAAATGTAGTTTTTGAAACTGTCTCTATTTCTTCAGCGCGCGCTAACGGCTAGGATTGGTCCCACAGTAAAAAATGACTTATTTATCTAAATTTTTAAATAAAGCGCTACCACAGCGCCCAGTGTAATCGCTGAGTTCCAGCAATCATGTCAAATTAAGAAGAATGTTATTTCTTGGAGTCCAATTGTCTCATTTATCACATTTATAAGGTCAAAGTCCAAAATCAGTTCAATTAAGTCCCACAGTCAATCGTTTCACTGTTAAAAGCGATGCAACCTAGTAATATCAGAAAAATATCGCTAAATACATGTTGGTACGAATATGTGACGCAACCGTTGTAACTCAAACGGACTGATACCGTTAGAAAGTCAATGAAATGTAGTTTTTGAAACTGTCTCTATTTCTTCAGCGCGCACAAACGGCTAGGATTGGTCCCACAGTGAAAATGACTTATTTATCTAAATTTTTAAATAAAGCGCTACCACAGCGCCCAGCTGTAATTGCTGAGTTCCAGCAATCATGTCAAATAAGAAGAATGTTTACCTTCTTGGAGTCCATTGTCTCATTTTCACATTATAAGGTCAAAGTCCAAAATCATTCAATTATGTCCCACAGTCAAATCGTGTTTCACTGTTAGAATGCCCGGATGTCTGTTTCCCAAAACTGTTGTTGTTGTTGTTGATTTGCAAAAGATGGCGGACGGACGTGTGTGCGTGTTTATTATTAATTTTATTATTGTTAATGGCTGGGGATATTGAAAAATGTCCAGGTCCATGGAAAGAACAAGATTTTACAATTGTGCACCAGAATATTCGAGGTTTGTCAAGTAAATTGGAATTATTAACTTACTTTATTAAAAATCATAACATCAAGATTTTTGGAGTAACAGAAACTTTGTTAAATGATTCTTTACCTACGTCGTTTATTAATATTTCTGGATATACATTTGAACGGAGAGACCGTGTTTCGCAGGGAGGAGGAGTTGGCGCTTACATTAGCAACAGCTTAAATTATGTTAGAAGACTCGATTTGGAAACTTATGATATCGAATGCATTTGGTTAGAAATATTTTCCGATTACACTAAGTCTTTTATTGTTGGTATACTTTATCGACCACCGAATACCTCAAAACACCTCAGTAAAAACTTTAACAATAATTTTCAAAAAACTTTAACAAAAATAAATAACGGAAACAAAGAACTCATAATACTGGGAGACATTAACTGTAATTATCTTATAAAAAATAACAATAAACCGTTGAAAGATTTACTATCATTAAATGGCCTTATACAAACCATCAAGGGACCAACAAGAATTACGGACACCACTGAGTCGCTTATTGACGTTATTTTGACAACAAAACCCGAGAATCTAATGGAAATTAAAATCGTTTCAACCGCGCTGAGTGATCATTATGCCATTGGGTGCAAAAGAAAACTTAATAACATTAAACAACAGTATGAAACAATAAAATGTAGAGATTATTCAAATTACAATTCTGGTGAATTATCTCGCGATTTGAGTAATGAAAACTGGGATTCAGTTTATGCTGAACGAAATCCTAATAACGCCTGGGATACATTGAGAGATATTGTAAGTCGGAATTTCAACAAGCATGCCCCAAATATTACCAAAAAAGTCAAAGGTAAAAAATCACCATGGTTGACACGTGATATAAAATTGGAAATGAATTACCGAGACACGTTGAACAGAAAGTTTCGTAAATCAAGAACTTCCACTGACTTTGAAAAATTCAAGAGTCAAAGAAACAAAGTAAATAACCTTGTTAGAAAGGCTAGAAACGAACATAGTAGGACACTCCTGCAGGAAACGGCAAACGATCCTAAACGATTTTGGAAAACATTGAAAAGAATTTTTCCCTTAAAAGAAAAAATCTCAACAGTTAAATCTTTTATTATTGACGGCATAAGAAACTCAAATGCAAAATCTATCGCATCACGTTTTTGTTCTTACTTCTCTACCACCGTTTCGAAACTGAAAGCCAAGGCAATGCCACTGAAAAATTTCATCTGGGCAAAACCGAAGGAAAGTAATTTGAAAACAAGTACTACCTTTGAGTTCACTGAGGTCACAGTTAATGAAGTTTTCATGCATCTCAAGAAACTCAAACGTAGTAAGGCTTGTGGTTCTGACGATCTTCCACCAGGCATGTTGAAAGACAGCGCAAAACACTTAGCAAAGCCTCTTTGCCATGTCATCAATGCCTCACTAAGATCTGGTATAATACCGTCCGATTTCAAGCTGGGACAAGTGACGCCCATTCACAAATCAGGACGTAAAGATGACATGGACAATTATCGTCCAATTACCGTCTTGCCTGTTTGTTCGAAAATTCTGGAAAAATGTATTCACAACCAGTTATGTAAATTTCTAGAGCAGAATAAACTGTTATCTGAAACTCAATTTGGCTTTAGAAAGAAAAGAAACACGGAACTTGCTGCCACACTATTTCTTGACACAATAAGAAGGAATATAGACAATGGAGAGTTAACTGGTGCAATCTTCATAGATCTTAGCAAAGCCTTCGATTCGCTAAGTCACGCACAAATCATTGAAAGCCTGAAAAGTCATGGTGTTACAGGAATTGAAAAGGAACTTTTCACTGACTACCTCTTTGGTCGGAAGCAAACTGTCAAAATAAATAATGAAACATCTGAACCTGAGTCAGTAACCTGTGGTGTACCGCAGGGCTCGATCTTAGGTCCCCTTTTATTCTTAATTACCTTCAATGACATTGGCAGCGTCCTTTCAAACTGTAAAATACTGACATACGCTGATGACACTGTCATTTATGTTTCTGGTAAAACAAAAGATAGCATCGAAAAAATGTTGACTGATGACTTCAATCGTGTTGCAGACTGGCTCGAAATGAACGATCTTGTTATAAATATGAAAAAAGGGAAAACGGAATGCATGCTGTTTGGCACTACTCAACGTATCAAAAATAAGACCTTGGATATAGATTATCGGCATCAATCACTCTCTTTCACCAACTCCTACAAGTATCTTGGTGTAAAATTGAACCAAACTCTTTCACTATGTGAGCACATCGAGTCGACATACAAGAAAGTTAGAGGGAGATTATACTTGCTTCAGAGAATCAGACCTCAGTTAACCACCGAGACTGCATCAACAATTTACAAGACCATGTTGATACCAGTTTTCACGTATTGTTCAATCATTACATGTTATTCTACCAAGACGTATCAGCTAAAGTTGGAAAATTTAGAAAAGCGAGCAAATCGTATTATATTCAAGAAGAACGTGCCAAGAAAATCTAAACCAGCATCAATTAAAGATCTGTTAAGGAAACGTCTTTGCCTTCAAGTTTTCAAGTGTGTTCATGGAGACGTGTGTGAAACCTTTGTAAATTATTTCGAAAAAATGACAAACAACACAAGAAATAAAAATCATTTACTACGACTTCCTAAGATTAAGCTGGAATCAAGTAGAAAAAGTTTCTTTTTTAATGGTGCAAAAACTTTCAACGAGCTTCCTCTGAAAATACGTGCTTCGACATCAATAGAAGATTTTGTAAAATTATATGAAGAGTTTTTTTAATTTGTAAATATTAATTTTTACTAACACATTTTTAGTTATTATTTTAAGTTTTATTACTATTTTTGGGGGGCTGGGAAACAGGACACATGGAAGAACAGAAATTTTGTAATTATATATATTTTGTATATTTTACTAATTTTTGAATGGAAAAATCCTGTATAAATATTCGTTATAAATAAATAAAAATAAATAAATGTCTCTATTTCTTCAGCGCGCGCTAACGGCTGGGATTGGTCCACAGTGAAAAATGACTTATTTATCTAAATTTTTAAATAAAGCGCTACCACAGCGCCCAGTGTAATTGCTGAGTTCCAGCAATCATGTCAAATTAAGAATGTTATTTCTTGGAGTTCAATTGTCTCATTTATCACAATTATAAGGTCAAAGTCCAAAATCAGTTCAATTAAGTCCCACAGTCAATCGTTTCACTGTTAAAAGCGATGCAACCTAGTAATATCAGAAAAATATCGCTAAATACATGTTGGTACGAATATGTGACGCAACCGTTGTAACTCAAACGGACTGATACCGTTAAAGTCAATGAAATGTAGTTTTTGAAACTTCTCTATTTCTTCAGCGCGCGCTAACGGCTAGGATTGGTCCCACAGTAAAAAATGACTTATTTTATCTAAATTTTTAAATAAAGCGCTACCCAGCGCCCAGTGTAATTGCTGAGTTCCAGCAATCATGTCAAATTAAGAAGAATGTTATTTCTTGGAGTCCAATTTTCTCATTTATCACATTTATAAGGTCAAAGTCCAAAATCAGTTCAATTAAGTCCCACAGTCAATCGTTTCACTGTTAAAAGCGATGCAACCTAGTAATATCAGAAAAATATCGCTAAATACATGTTGGTACGAATATGTGACGCAACCGTTGTAACTCAAACGGACTGATACCGTTAGAAAGTCAATGAAATGTAGTTTTTGAAACTGTCTCTATTTCTTCAGCGCACGCTAACGGCTAGGATTGGTCCCACAGTGAAAAATGACTTATTTATCTAAATTTTTAAATAAAGCGCTAGCACAGCGCCTAGTGTAATTGCTGAGTTCCAGCAATCATGTCAAATTAAGAAGAATGTTATTTCTTGGAGTCCAATTGTCTCATTTATCACATTTATAAGGTCAAAGTCCAAAATCAGTTCAATTAAGTCCCACAGTCAATCGTTTCACTGTTAAAAGCGATGCAACCTAGTAATATCAGAAAAATATCGCTAAATACATGTTGGTACGAATATGTGACGCAACCGTTGTAACTCAAACGGACTGATACCGTTAGAAAGTCAATGAAATGTAGTTTTTGAAACTGTCTCTATTTCTTCAGCGCGCGCTAACGGCTAGGATTGGTCCCACAGTGAAAAATGACTTATTTATCTAAATTTTTAAATAAAGCGCTACCACAGCGCCCAGTGTAATTGCTGAGTTCCAGCAATCATGTCAAATTAAGAAGAATGTTATTTCTTGGAGTCCAATTGTCTCATTTATCACATTTATAAGGTCAAAGTCCAAAATCAGTTCAATTAAGTCCCACAGTCAATCGTTTCACTGTTAAAAGCGATGCAACCTAGTAATATCAGAAAAATATCGCTAAATACATGTTGGTACGAATATGTGACGCAACCGTTGTAACTCAAACGGACTGATACCGTTAGAAAGTCAATGAAATGTAGTTTTTGAAACTGTCTCTATTTCTTCAGCGCGCGCTAACGGCTAGGATTGGTCCCACAGTGAAAAATGACTTATTTATCTAAATTTTTAAATAAAGCGCTACCACAGCGCCCAGTGTAGTTGCTGAGTTCCAGCAATCATGTCAAATTAAGAAGAATGTTATTTCTTGGAGTCCAATTGTCTCATTTATCACATTTATAAGGTCAAAGTCCAAAATCAGTTCAATTAAGTCCCACAGTCAATCGTTTCACTGTTAAAAGCGATGCAACCTAGTAATATCAGAAAAATATCGCTAAATACATGTTGGTACGAATATGTGACGCAACCGTTGTAACTCAAACGCACTGATACCGTTAGAAAGTCAATGAAATGTAGTTTTTGAAACTGTCTCTATTTCTTCAGCGCGCGCTAACGGCTAGGATTGGTCCCACAGTGAAAAATGACTTATTTATCTAAATTTTTAAATAAAGCGCTACCACAGCGCCCAGTGTAATTGCTGAGTTCCAGCAATCATGTCAAATTAAGAAGAATGTTATTTCTTGGAGTCCAATTGTCTCATTTATCACATTTATAAGGTCAAAGTCCAAAATCAGTTCAATTAAGTCCCACAGTCAATCGTTTCACTGTTAAAAGCGATGCAACCTAGTAATATCAGAAAAATATCGCTAAATACATGTTGGTACGAATATGTGACGCAACCGTTGTAACTCAAACGGACTGATACCGTTAGAAAGTCAATGAAATGTAGTTTTTGAAACTGTCTCTATTTCTTCAGCGCGCGCTAACGGCTAGGATTGGTCCCACAGTAAAAAATGACTTATTTATCTAAATTTTTAAATAAAGCGCTACCACAGCGCCCAGTGTAATTGCTGAGTTCCAGCAATCATGTCAAATTAAGAAGAATGTTATTTCTTGGAGTCCAATTGTCTCATTTATCACATTTATAAGGTCAAAGTCCAAAATCAGTTCAATTAAGTCCCACAGTCAATCGTTTCACTGTTAAAAGCGATGCAACCTAGTAATATCAGAAAAATATCGCTAAATACATGTTGGTACGAATATGTGACGCAACCGTTGTAACTCAAACGGACTGATACCGTTAGAAAGTCAATGAAATGTAGTTTTTGAAACTGTCTCTATTTCTTCAGCGCGCGCTAACGGCTAGGATTGGTCCCACAGTAAAAATGACTTATTTATCTAAATTTTTAAATAAAGCGCTACCACAGCGCCCAGTGTAGTTGCTGAGTTCCAGCAATCCTGTCAAATTAAGAAGAATGTTATTTCTTGGAGTCCAATTGTCTCATTTATCACATTTATAAGGTCAAAGTCCAAAATCAGTTCAATTAAGTCCCACAGTCAATCGTTTCACTGTTAAAAGCGATGCAACCTAGTAATATCAGAAAAATATCGCTAAATACATGTTGGTACGAATATGTGACGCAACCGTTGTAACTCAAACGGACTGATACCGTTAGAAAGTCAATGAAATGTAGTTTTTGAAACTGTCTCTATTTCTTCAGCGCGCGCTAACGGCTAGGATTGGTCCCACAGTGAAAAATGACTTATTTATCTAAATTTTTAAATAAAGCGCTACCACAGCGCCCAGTGTAATTGCTGAGTTCCAGCAATCATGTCAAATTAAGAAGAATGTTATTTCTTGGAGTCCAATTGTCTCATTTATCACATTTATAAGGTCAAAGTCCAAAATCAGTTCAATTAAGTCCCACAGTCAATCGTTTCACTGTTAAAAGCGATGCAACCTAGTAATATCAGAAAAATATCGCTAAATACATGTTGGTACGAATATGTGACGCAACCGTTGTAACTCAAACGGACTGATACCGTTAGAAAGTCAATGAAATGTAGTTTTTGAAACTGTCTCTATTTCTTCAGCGCGCGCTAACGGCTAGGATTGGTCCCACAGTAAAAAATGACTTTTTTATCTAAATTTTTAAATAAAGCGCTACCACAGCGCCCAGTGTAATTGCTGAGTTCCAGCAATCATGTCAAATTAAGAAGAATGTTATTTCTTGGAGTCCAATTGTCTCATTTATCACATTTATAAGGTCAAAGTCCAAAATCAGTTCAATTAAGTCCCACAGTCAATCGTTTCACTGTTAAAAGCGATGCAACCTAGTAATATCAGAAAAATATCGCTAAATACATGTTGGTACGAATATGTGACGCAACCGTTGTAACTCAAACGGACTGATACCGTTAGAAAGTCAATGAAATGTAGTTTTTGAAACTGTCTCTATTTCTTCAGCGCGCGCTAACGGCTAGGATTGGTCCCACAGTAAAAAATGACTTATTTATCTAAATTTTTAAATAAAGCGCTACCACAGCGCCCAGTGTAATTGCTGAGTTCCAGCAATCATGTCAAATTAAGAAGAATGTTATTTCTTGGAGTCCAATTGTCTCATTTATCACATTTATAAGGTCAAAGTCCAAAATCAGTTCAATTAAGTCCCACAGTCAATCGTTTCACTGTTAAAAGCGATGCAACCTAGTAATATCAGAAAATATCGCTAAATACATGTTGGTACGAATATGTGACGCAACCGTTGTAACTCAAACGGACTGATACCGTTAGAAAGCCAATGAAATGTAGTTTTTGAAACTGTCTCTATTTCTTCAGCGCGCGCTAACGGCTAGGATTGGTCCCACAGTTAAAAAATGACTTATTTATCTAAATTTTTAAATAAAGCGCTACCACAGCGCCCAGTGTAATAGCTGAGTTCCAGCAATCATGTCAAATTAAGAAGAATGTTATTTCTTGGAGTCCAATTGTCTCATTTATCACATTTATAAGGTCAAAGTCCAAAATCAGTTCAATTAAGTCCCACAGTCAATCGTTTCACTGTTAAAAGCGATGCAACCTAGTAATATCAGAAAAATATCGCTAAATACATGTTGGTACGAATATGTGACGCAACCGTTGTAACTCAAACGGACTGATACCGTTAGAAAGTCAATGAAATGTAGTTTTTGAAACTGTCTCTATTTCTTCAGCGCGTGCTAACGGCTAGGATTGGTCCCACAGTAAAAAATGACTTATTTATCTAAATTTTTAAATAAAGCGCTACCACAGCGCCCAGTGTAATTGCTGAGTTCCAGCAATCATGTCAAATTAAGAAGAATGTTATTTCTTGGAGTTCAATTGTCTCATTTATCACATTTATAAGGTCAAAGTCCAAAATCAGTTCAATTAAGTCCCACAGTCAATCGTTTCACTGTTAAAAGCGATGCAACCTAGTAATATCAGAAAAATATCGCTAAATACATGTTGGTACGAATATGTGACGCAACCGTTGTAACTCAAACGGACTGATACCGTTAGAAAGTCAATGAAATGTAGTTTTTGAAACTGTCTCTATTTCTTCAGCGCGCGCTAACGGCTAGGATTGGTCCCACAGTAAAAAATGACTTACAGCGCCCAGTGTAATTGCTGAGTTCCAGCAATCATGTCAAATTAAGAAGAATGTTATTTCTTGGAGTCCAATTGTCTCATTTATCACATTTATAAGGTGAAAGTCCAAAATCAGTTCAATTAAGTCCCACAGTCAATCGTTTCACTGTTAAAAGCGATGCAACCTAGTAATATCAGAAAAATATCGCTAAATACATGTTGGTACGAATATGTGACGCAACCGTTGTAACTCAAACAGACTGATACCGTTAGAAAGTCAATGAAATGTAGTTTTTGAAGCTGTCTCTATTTCTTCAGCGCGTGCTAACGGCTAGGATTGGTCCCACAGTAAAAAATGACTTATTTATCTAAATTTTTAAATAAAGCGCTACCACAGCGCCCAGTGTAATAGCTGAGTTCCAGCAATCATGTCAAATTAAGAAGAATGTTATTTCTTGGAGTCCAATTGTCTCATTTATCACATTTATAAGGTCAAAGTCCAAAATCAGTTCAATTAAGTCCCACAGTCAATCGTTTCACTGTTAAAAGCGATGCAACCTAGTAATATCAGAAAAATATCGCTAAATACATGTTGGTACGAATATGTGACGCAACCGTTATAACTCAAACGGACTGATACCGTTAGAAAGTCAATGAAATGTAGTTTTTGAAACTGTCTCTATTTCTTCAGCGCGCGCTAACGGCTAGGATTGGTCCCACAGTAAAAATTGACTTATTTATCTAAATTTTTAAATAAAGCGCTACCACAGCGCCAAGTGTAATAGCTGAGTTCCAGCAATCATGTCAAATTAAGAAGAATGTTATTTCTTGGAGTCCCATTGTCTCATTTATCACATTTATAAGGTCAAAGTCCAAAATCAGTTCAATTAAGTCCCACAGTCAGTCGTTTCACTGTTAAAAGCAATGCAACCTAGTAATATCAGAAAAATATCGCTAATAACATGTTCGTACGAATATGTGACGCAACCGTTGTAACTCAAACGGACTGATACCGTTAGAAGTCAATGAAATGTAGTTTTTGAAACTGTCTCTATTTCTTCAGCGCGTGCTAACGGCTAGGATTGGTCCCACAGTAAAAAATGACTTATTTATCTAAATTTTTAAATAAAACGCTACCACAGCTCCCAGTGTAATTTCTGAGTTCCAGCAATCATGTCAAATTAAGAAGAATATTATTTCTTGGAGTCCAATTGTCTCATTTATCACATTTATAAGGTCAAAGTCCAAAATCAGTTCAATTAAGTCCCACAGTCAATCGTTTCACTGTTAAAAGCAATGCAACCTAGTAATATCAGAAAAATATCGCTAAATGCATGTTCGTACGAATATGTGACGCAACCGTTATAACTCAAACGGACTGATACCGTTAGAAAGTCAATGAAATGTGTTTTTGAAACTGTCTCTATTTCTTCAGCGCGTGCTAACGGCTAGGATTGGTCCCACAGTAAGAAATGACTTACAGCTCCCAGTGTAATTTCTTAGTTCCAGCAATCATGTCAAATTAAGAAGAATGTTATTTCTTGGAGTCCAATTGTCTCATTTATCACATTTATAAGGTGAAAGTCCAAAATCAGTGCAATTAAGTCCCACAGTCAATCGTTTCACTGTTAAAAGCCATGCAACTTAGTAATATCAGAAAAATATCGCTAAATACATGTTGGTACGAATATGTGACGCAACCGTTGTAACTCAAACAGACTGATACTGTTAGAAAGTCAATGAAATGTAGTTTTTGAAAGCTGTCCCTATTTCTTCAGCGCGTGCTAACGGCTAGGATTGGTCCCACAGTGAAAAAATGACTTATTTATCTAAATTTTTAAATAAAGTGCTACCACAGCGCCCAGTGTAATTGCTGAGTTCCAGCAATCATGTCAAATTAAGAAGAATGTTATTTCTTGGAGTCCAATTGTCTCATTTATCACATTTATAAGGTCAAAGTCCAAAATCAGTTCAATTAAGTCCCACAGTCAATCGTTTCACTGTTAAAAGCGATGCAACCTAGTAATATCAGAAAAATATCGCTAAATACATGTTGGTACGAATATGTGACGCAAACCGTTGTAACTCAAACGGACTGATACCGTTAGAAAGTCAATGAAATGTAGTTTTTGAAACTGTCTCTATTCTTCAGCGCGCGCTAACGGCTAGGATTGGTCCCACAGTAAAAAATGACTTATTTATCTAAATTTTTAAATAAAGCGCTACCACAGCGCCAGTGTAATTGCTGAGTTCCAGCAATCATGTCAAATTAAGAAGAATGTTATTTCTTGGAGTCCAATTGTCTCATTTATCACATTTATAAGGTCAAAGTCCAAAATCAGTTCAATTAAGTCCCACAGTCAATCGTTTCACTGTTAAAAGCGATGCAACCTAGTAATATCAGAAAAATATCGCTAAATACATGTTGGTACGAATATGTGACGCAACCGTTGTAACTCAAACGGACTGATACCGTTAGAAATTCAATGAAATGTAGTTTTTGAAACTGTCTCTATTTCTTCAGCGCACGCTAACGGCTAGGATTGGTCCCACAGTGAAAAATGACTTATTTATCTAAATTTTTAAATAAAAGCGCTACCACAGCGCCCAGTGTAATTGCTGAGTTCCAGCAATCATGTCAAATTAAGAAGAATGTTATTTCTTGGAGTCCAATTGTCTCATTTATCACATTTATAAGGTCAAAGTCCAAAATCAGTTTCAATTAAGTCCCACAGTCAATCGTTTCACTGTTAAAAGCGATGCAACCTAGTAATATCAGAAAAATATCGCTAAATACATGTTGGTACGAATATGTGACGCAACCGTTGTAACTCAAACGGACTGATACCCGTTAGAAAGTCAATGAAATGTAGTTTTTGAAACTGTCCTCTATTCTTCAGCGCGCGCTAACGGCTAGGATTGGTCCCACAGTGAAAAATGACTTATTTATCTAAATTTTTAAATAAAGCGCTACCACACGGCCCCAGTGTAATTGCTGAGTTCCAGCAATCATGGTCAAATTAAGAAGAATGTTATTTCTTGGAGTCCAATTGTCTCATTTATCACATTTATAAGGTCAAAGTCCAAAATCAGTTCAATTAAGTCCCACAGTCAATCGTTTCACTGTTAAAAGCGATGCAACCTAGTAATATCAGAAAAATATCGCTAAATACATGTTGGTACGAATATGTGACGCAACCGTTGTAACTCAAACGGACTGATACCGTTAGAAAGTCAATGAAATGTAGTTTTTGAAACTGTCTCTATTTCTTCAGCGCGCGCTAACGGCTAGGATTGGTCCCACAGTAAAAAATGACTTATTTATCTAAATTTTTAAATAAAGCGCTACCACAGCGCCCAGTGTAATTGCTGAGTTCCAGCAATCATGTCAAATTAAGAAGAATGTTATTTCTTGGAGTCCAATTGTCTCATTTATCACATTTATAAGGTCAAAGTCCAAAATCAGTTCAATTAAGTCCCACAGTCAATCGTTTCACTGTTAAAAGCGATGCAACCTAGTAATATCAGAAAAATATCGCTAAATACATGTTGGTACGAATATGTGACGCAACCGTTGTAACTCAAACGGACTGATACCGTTAGAAAGTCAATGAAATGTAGTTTTTGAAACTGTCTCTATTTCTTCAGCGCGCGCTAACGGCTAGGATTGGTCCCACAGTGAAAAATGACTTATTTATCTAAATTTTTAAATAAAGCGCTACCACAGCGCCCAGTGTAATTGCTGAGTTCCAGCAATCATGTCAAATTAAGAAGAATGTTATTTCTTGGAGTCCAATTGTCTCATTTATCACATTTATAAGGTCAAAGTCCAAAATCAGTTCAATTAAGTCCCACAGTCAATCGTTTCACTGTTAAAAGCGATGCAACCTAGTAATATCAGAAAAATATCGCTAAATACATGTTGGTACGAATATGTGACGCAACCGTTGTAACTCAAACGGACTGATACCGTTAGAAAGTCAATGAAATGTAGTTTTTGAAACTGTCTCTATTTCTTCAGCGCGCGCTAACGGCTAGGATTGGTCCCACAGTAAAAAATGACTTATTTATCTAAATTTTTAAATAAAGCGCTACCACAGCGCCCAGTGTAATTGCTGAGTTCCAGCAATCATGTCAAATTAAGAAGAATGTTATTTCTTGGAGTCCAATTGTCTCATTTATCACATTTATAAGGTCAAAGTCCAAAATCAGTTCAATTAAGTCCCACAGTCAATCGTTTCACTGTTAAAAGCGATGCAACCTAGTAATATCAGAAAAATATCGCTAAATACATGTTGGTACGAATATGTGACGCAACCGTTGTAACTCAAACGGACTGATACCGTTAGAAAGTCAATGAAATGTAGTTTTTGAAACTGTCTCTATTTCTTCAGCGCGCGCTAACGGCTAGGATTGGTCCCACAGTAAAAAATGACTTATTTATCTAAATTTTTAAATAAAGCGCTACCACAGCGCCCAGTGTAATTGCTGAGTTCCAGCAATCATGTCAAATTAAGAAGAATGTTATTTCTTGGAGTCCAATTGTCTCATTTATCACATTTATAAGGTCAAAGTCCAAAATCAGTTCAATTAAGTCCCACAGTCAATCGTTTCACTGTTAAAAGCGATGCAACCTAGTAATATCAGAAAAATATCGCTAAATACATGTTGGTACGAATATGTGACGCAACCGTTGTAACTCAAACGGACTGATACCGTTAGAAAGTCAATGAAATGTAGTTTTTGAAACTGTCTCTATTTCTTCAGCGCGCGCTAACGGCTAGGATTGGTCCCACAGTAAAAAATGACTTATTTATCTAAATTTTTAAATAAAGCGCTACCACAGCGCCCAGTGTAATTGCTGAGTTCCAGCAATCATGTCAAATTAAGAAGAATGTTATTTCTTGGAGTCCAATTGTCTCATTTATCACATTTATAAGGTCAAAGTCCAAAATCAGTTCAATTAAGTCCCACAGTCAATCGTTTCACTGTTAAAAGCGATGCAACCTAGTAATATCAGAAAAATATCGCTAAATACATGTTGGTACGAATATGTGACGCAACCGTTGTAACTCAAACGGACTGATACCGTTAGAAAGTCAATGAAATGTAGTTTTTGAAACTGTCTCTATTTCTTCAGCGCGCGCTAACGGCTAGGATTGGTCCCACAGTAAAAAATGACTTATTTATCTAAATTTTTAAATAAAGCGCTACCACAGCGCCCAGTGTAATTGCTGAGTTCCAGCAATCATGTCAAATTAAGAAGAATGTTATTTCTTGGAGTCCAATTGTCTCATTTATCACATTTATAAGGTCAAAGTCCAAAATCAGTTCAATTAAGTCCCACAGTCAATCGTTTCACTGTTAAAAGCGATGCAACCTAGTAATATCAGAAAATATCGCTAAATACATGTTGGTACGAATATGTGACGCAACCGTTGTAACTCAAACGGACTGATACCGTTAGAAAGTCAATGAAATGTAGTTTTTGAAACTGTCTCTATTTCTTCAGCGCGCGCTAACGGCTAGGATTGGTCCCACAGTGAAAAATGACTTATTTATCTAAATTTTTAAATAAAGCGCTACCACAGCGCCCAGTGTAATGCTGAGTTCCAGCAATCATGTCAAATTAAGAAGAATGTTATTTCTTGGAGTCCAATTGTCTCATTTATCACATTTATAAGGTCAAAGTCCAAAATCAGTTCAATTAAGTCCCACAGTCAATCGTTTCACTGTTAAAAGCGATGCAACCTAGTAATATCAGAAAAATATCGCTAAATACATGTTGGTACGAATATGTGACGCAACCGTTGTAACTCAAACGGACTGATACCGTTAGAAAGTCAATGAAATGTAGTTTTTGAAACTGTCTCTATTTCTTCAGCGCGCGCTAACGGCTAGGATTGGTCCCACAGTAAAAAATGACTTATTTATCTAAATTTTTAAATAAAGCGCTACCACAGCGCCCAGTGTAATTGCTGAGTTCCAGCAATCATGTCAAATTAAGAAGAATGTTATTTCTTGGAGTCCAATTGTCTCATTTATCACATTTATAAGGTCAAAGTCCAAAATCAGTTCAATTAAGTCCCACAGTCAATCGTTTCACTGTTAAAAGCGATGCAACCTAGTAATATCAGAAAAATATCGCTAAATACATGTTGGTACGAATATGTGACGCAACCGTTGTAACTCAAACGGACTGATACCGTTAGAAAGTCAATGAAATGTAGTTTTTGAAACTGTCTCTATTTCTTCAGCGCGCTAACGGCTAGGATTGGTCCCACAGTAAAAAATGACTTATTTATCTAAATTTTTAAATAAAGCGCTACCACAGCGCCCAGTGTAATTGCTGAGTTCCAGCAATCATGTCAAATTAAGAAGAATGTTATTTCTTGGAGTCCAATTGTCTCATTTATCACATTTATAAGGTCAAAGTCCAAAATCAGTTCAATTAACTCCCACAGTCAATCGTTTCACTGTTAAAAGCGATGCAACCTAGTAATATCAGAAAAATATAGCTAAACACATGTTGGTACGAATATGTGACGCAACCGTTGTAACTCAAACGGACTGATACCGTTAGACAGTCAATGAAATGTAGTTTTTGAAACTGTCTCTAATTCGTCAGACCGCGCTAACGGCTAGGATTGGTCCCACAGTAAAAAATGACTTATTTATCTAAATTTTTAAATAAAGCGCTACCACAGCGCCAGCGCCCAGTGTAATGCTGAGTTCCAGCAATCATGTCAAATTAAGAAGAATGTTATTTCTTGGAGTCCAATTGTGTCATTTATCACATTTATAAGGTCAAAGTCCAAAATCAGTTCAATTAAGCCCACAGTCAATCGTTTCACTGTTAAAAGCGATGCAACCTAGTAATATCAGAAAAATATCGCTAAATACATGTTGGTACGAATATGTGACGCAACCGTTGTAACTCAAACGGACTGATACCGTTAGAAAGTCAATGAAATGTAGTTTTTGAAACTGTCTCTATTTCTTTAGCGCGCTAAGGGCTAGGATTGGTCCCACAGTAAAAAATGACTTATTTATCTAATTTTTTAAATAAAGCGCTACCACAGCGCCCAGTGTAATCGCTGAGTTCAAGCAATCATGTCAAATTAAGAAGAAAGAAATTTCTTGGAGTCCAATTGTGTCATTTATCAAATTTATAAAGTCAAAGTCCAAAATCAGTTCAATTAAGTCCCACAGTCAATCGTTTCACTGTTAAAAGCGATGCAACCTAGTAATATCAGAAAAATATCGCTAAATACATGTTGTACGAATATGTGACGCAACCGTTGTAACTCAAACGGACTGATACCGTTAGAAAGTCAATGAAATGTAGTTTTTGAAACTGTCTCTATTTTTCAGCGCGCGCTAACGGCTAGGATTGGTCCCACAGTAAAAAATGACTTATTTATCTAAATTTTTAAATAAAGCGCTACCACAGCGCCCAGTGTAATCGCTGAGTTCCAGCAATCATGTCAAATTAAGAAGAATGTTATTTCTTGGAGTCCAATTGTGTCATTTATCACATTTATAAGGTCAAAGTCCAAAATCAGTTCAATTAAGTCCCACAGTCAATCGTTTCACTGTTAAAAGCGATGCAACCTAGTAATATCAGAAAAATATCGCTAAATACATGTTGGTACGAATATGTGACGCAACCGTTGTAACTCAAACGGACTGATACCGTTAGAAAGTCAATGAAATGTAGTTTTTGAAACTGTCTCTATTTCTTCAGCGCGCGCTAACGGCTAGGATTGGTCCCACAGTAAAAAATGACTTATTTATCTAAATTTTTAAATAAAGCGCTACCACAGCGCCCAGTGTAATCGCTGAGTTCCAGCAATCATGTCAAATTAAGAAGAATGTTATTTCTTGGAGTCCAATTGTGTCATTTATCACATTTATAAGGTCAAAGTCCAAAATCAGTTCAATTAAGTCCCACAGTCAATCGTTTCACTGTTAAAAGCGATGCAACCTAGTAATATCAGAAAAATATCGCTAAATACATGTTGGTACGAATATGTGACGCAACCGTTGTAACTCAAACGGACTGATACCGTTAGAAAGTCAATGAAATGTAGTTTTTGAAACTGTCTCTATTTCTTCAGCGCGCTAACGGCTAGGATTGGTCCCACAGTAAAAATGACTTATTTATCTAAATTTTTAAATAAAGCGCTACCACAGCGCCCAGTGTAATCGCTGAGTTCCAGCAATCATGTCAAATTAAGAAGAATGTTATTTCTTGGAGTCCAATTGTCTCATTTATCACATTTATAAGGTCAAAGTCCAAAATCAGTTCAATTAAGTCCCACAGTCAATCGTTTCACTGTTAAAAGCGATGCAACCTAGTAATATCAGAAAAATATCGCTAAATACATGTTGGTACGAATATGTGACGCAACCGTTGTAACTCAAACGGACTGATACCGTTAGAAAGTCAATGAAATGTAGTTTTTGAAACTGTCTCTATTTCTTCAGCGCGCTAACGGCTAGGATTGGTCCACAGTAAAAAATGACTTATTTATCTAAATTTTTAAATAAAGCGCTACCACAGCGCCCAGTGTAATCGCTGAGTTCCAGCAATCATGTCAAATTAAGAAGAATGTTATTTCTTGGAGTCCAATTGTGTCATTTATCACATTTATAAGGTCAAAGTCCAAAATCAGTTCAATTAAGTCCCACAGTCAATCGTTTCACTGTTAAAAGCGATGCAACCTAGTAATATCAGAAAAATATCGCTAAATACATGTTGGTACGAATATGTGACGCAACCGTTGTAACTCAAACGGACTGATACCGTTAGAAAGTCAATGAAATGTAGTTTTTGAAACTGTCTCTATTTCTTCAGCGCGCGCTAACGGCTAGGATTGGTCCCACAGTAAAAAATGACTTATTTATCTAAATTTTTAAATAAAGCGCTACCACAGCGCCCAGTGTAATCGCTGAGTTCCAGCAATCATGTCAAATTAAGAAGAATGTTATTTCTTGGAGTCCAATTGTGTCATTTATCACATTTATAAGGTCAAAGTCCAAAATCAGTTCAATTAAGTCCCACAGTCAATCGTTTCACTGTTAAAAGCGATGCAACCTAGTAATATCAGAAAAATATCGCTAAATACATGTTGGTACGAATATGTGACGCAACCGTTGTAACTCAAACGGACTGATACCGTTAGAAAGTCAATGAAATGTAGTTTTGAAACTGTCTCTATTTCTTCAGCGCGCGCTAACGGCTAGGATTGGTCCCACAGTAAAAAATGACTTATTTATCTAAATTTTTAAATAAAGCGCTACCACAGCGCCCAGTGTAATCGCTGAGTTCCAGCAATCATGTCAAATTAAGAAGAATGTTATTTCTTGGAGTCCAATTGTGTCATTTATCACATTTATAAGGTCAAAGTCCAAAATCAGTTCAATTAAGTCCCACAGTCAATCGTTTCACTGTTAAAAGCGATGCAACCTAGTAATATCAGAAAAATATCGCTAAATACATGTTGGTACGAATATGTGACGCAACCGTTGTAACTCAAACGGACTGATACCGTTAGAAAGTCAATGAAATGTAGTTTTTGAAACTGTCTCTATTTCTTCAGCGCGCGCTAACGGCTAGGATTGGTCCCACAGTAAAAAATGACTTATTTATCTAAATTTTTAAATAAAGCGCTACCACAGCGCCCAGTGTAATCGCTGAGTTCCAGCAATCATGTCAAATTAAGAAGAATGTTATTTCTTGGAGTCCAATTGTGTCATTTATCACATTTATAAGGTCAAAGTCCAAAATCAGTTCAATTAAGTCCCACAGTCAATCGTTTCACTGTTAAAAGCGATGCAACCTAGTAATATCAGAAAAATATCGCTAAATACATGTTGGTACGAATATGTGACGCAACCGTTGTAACTCAAACGGACTGATACCGTTAGAAAGTCAATGAAATGTAGTTTTTGAAACTGTCTCTATTTCTTCAGCGCGCGCTAACGGCTAGGATTGGTCCCACAGTAAAAAATGACTTATTTATCTAAATTTTTAAATAAAGCGCTACCACAGCGCCCAGTGTAATCGCTGAGTTCCAGCAATCATGTCAAATTAAGAAGAATGTTATTTCTTGGAGTCCAATTGTGTCATTTATCACATTTATAAGGTCAAAGTCCAAAATCAGTTCAATTAAGTCCCACAGTCAATCGTTTCACTGTTAAAAGCGATGCAACCTAGTAATATCAGAAAAATATCGCTAAATACATGTTGGTACGAATATGTGACGCAACCGTTGTAACTCAAACGGACTGATACCGTTAGAAAGTCAATGAAATGTAGTTTTTGAAACTGTCTCTATTTCTTCAGCGCGCGCTAACGGCTAGGATTGGTCCCACAGTAAAAAATGACTTATTTATCTAAATTTTTAAATAAAGCGCTACCACAGCGCCCAGTGTAATCGCTGAGTTCCAGCAATCATGTCAAATTAAGAAGAATGTTATTTCTTGGAGTCCAATTGTGTCATTTATCACATTTATAAGGTCAAAGTCCAAAATCAGTTCAATTAAGTCCCACAGTCAATCGTTTCACTGTTAAAAGCGATGCAACCTAGTAATATCAGAAAAATATCGCTAAATACATGTTGGTACGAATATGTGACGCAACCGTTGTAACTCAAACGGACTGATACCGTTAGAAAGTCAATGAAATGTAGTTTTTGAAACTGTCTCTATTTCTTCAGCGCGCGCTAACGGCTAGGATTGGTCCCACAGTAAAAAATGACTTATTTATCTAAATTTTTAAATAAAGCGCTACCACAGCGCCCAGTGTAATCGCTGAGTTCCAGCAATCATGTCAAATTAAGAAGAATGTTATTTCTTGGAGTCCAATTGTGTCATTTATCACATTTATAAGGTCAAAGTCCAAAATCAGTTCAATTAAGTCCCACAGTCAATCGTTTCACTGTTAAAAGCGATGCAACCTAGTAATATCAGAAAAATATCGCTAAATACATGTTGGTACGAATATGTGACGCAACCGTTGTAACTCAAACGGACTGATACCGTTAGAAAGTCAATGAAATGTAGTTTTTGAAACTGTCTCTATTTCTTCAGCGCGCGCTAACGGCTAGGATTGGTCCCACAGTAAAAAATGACTTATTTATCTAAATTTTTAAATAAAGCGCTACCACAGCGCCCAGTGTAATCGCTGAGTTCCAGCAATCATGTCAAATTAAGAAGAATGTTATTTCTTGGAGTCCAATTGTCTCATTTATCACATTTATAAGGTCAAAGTCCAAAATCAGTTCAATTAAGTCCCACAGTCAATCGTTTCACTGTTAAAAGCGATGCAACCTAGTAATATCAGAAAAATATCGCTAAATACATGTTGGTACGAATATGTGACGCAACCGTTGTAACTCAAACGGACTGATACCGTTAGAAAGTCAATGAAATGTAGTTTTTGAAACTGTCTCTATTTCTTCAGCGCGCGCTAACGGCTAGGATTGGTCCCACAGTAAAAAATGACTTATTTATCTAAATTTTTAAATAAAGCGCTACCACAGCGCCCAGTGTAATCGCTGAGTTCCAGCAATCATGTCAAATTAAGAAGAATGTTATTTCTTGGAGTCCAATTGTGTCATTTATCACATTTATAAGGTCAAAGTCCAAAATCAGTTCAATTAAGTCCCACAGTCAATCGTTTCACTGTTAAAAGCGATGCAACCTAGTAATATCAGAAAAATATCGCTAAATACATGTTGGTACGAATATGTGACGCAACCGTTGTAACTCAAACGGACTGATACCGTTAGAAAGTCAATGAAATGTAGTTTTTGAAACTGTCTCTATTTCTTCAGCGCGCGCTAACGGCTAGGATTGGTCCCACAGTAAAAAATGACTTATTTATCTAAATTTTTAAATAAAGCGCTACCACAGCGCCCAGTGTAATCGCTGAGTTCCAGCAATCATGTCAAATTAAGAAGAATGTTATTTCTTGGAGTCCAATTGTCTCATTTATCACATTTATAAGGTCAAAGTCCAAAATCAGTTCAATTAAGTCCCACAGTCAATCGTTTCACTGTTAAAAGCGATGCAACCTAGTAATATCAGAAAAATATCGCTAAATACATGTTGGTACGAATATGTGACGCAACCGTTGTAACTCAAACGGACTGATACCGTTAGAAAGTCAATGAAATGTAGTTTTTGAAACTGTCTCTATTTCTTCAGCGCGCTAACGGCTAGGATTGGTCCCACAGTAAAAAATGACTTATTTATCTAAATTTTTAAATAAAGCGCTACCACAGCGCCCAGTGTAATCGCTGAGTTCCAGCAATCATGTCAAATTAAGAAGAATGTTATTTCTTGGAGTCCAATTGTCTCATTTATCACATTTATAAGGTCAAAGTCCAAAATCAGTTCAATTAAGTCCCACAGTCAATCGTTTCACTGTTAAAAGCGATGCAACCTAGTAATATCAGAAAAATATCGCTAAATACATGTTGGTACGAATATGTGACGCAACCGTTGTAACTCAAACGGACTGATACCGTTAGAAAGTCAATGAAATGTAGTTTTTGAAACTGTCTCTATTTCTTCAGCGCGCGCTAACGGCTAGGATTGGTCCCACAGTAAAAAATGACTTATTTATCTAAATTTTTAAATAAAGCGCTACCACAGCGCCCAGTGTAATCGCTGAGTTCCAGCAATCATGTCAAATTAAGAAGAATGTTATTTCTTGGAGTCCAATTGTCTCATTTATCACATTTATAAGGTCAAAGTCCAAAATCAGTTCAATTAAGTCCCACAGTCAATCGTTTCACTGTTAAAAGCGATGCAACCTAGTAATATCAGAAAAATATCGCTAAATACATGTTGGTACGAATATGTGACGCAACCGTTGTAACTCAAACGGACTGATACCGTTAGAAAGTCAATGAAATGTAGTTTTTGAAACTGTCTCTATTTCTTCAGCGCGCTAACGGCTAGGATTGGTCCCACAGTAAAAAATGACTTATTTATCTAAATTTTTAAATAAAGCGCTACCACAGCGCCCAGTGTAATCGCTGAGTTCCAGCAATCATGTCAAATTAAGAAGAATGTTATTTCTTGGAGTCCAATTGTTCATTTATCACATTTATAAGGTCAAAGTCCAAAATCAGTTCAATTAAGTCCCACAGTCAATCGTTTCACTGTTAAAAGCGATGCAACCTAGTAATATCAGAAAAATATCGCTAAATACATGTTGGTACGAATATGTGACGCAACCGTTGTAACTCAAACGGACTGATACCGTTAGAAAGTCAATGAAATGTAGTTTTTGAAACTGTCTCTATTTCTTCAGCGCGCGCTAACGGCTAGGATTGGTCCCACAGTAAAAAATGACTTATTTATCTAAATTTTTAAATAAAGCGCTACCACAGCGCCCAGTGTAATCGCTGAGTTCCAGCAATCATGTCAAATTAAGAAGAATGTTATTTCTTGGAGTCCAATTGTCTCATTTATCACATTTATAAGGTCAAAGTCCAAAATCAGTTCAATTAAGTCCCACAGTCAATCGTTTCACTGTTAAAAGCGATGCAACCTAGTAATATCAGAAAAATATCGCTAAATACATGTTGGTACGAATATGTGACGCAACCGTTGTAACTCAAACGGACTGATACCGTTAGAAAGTCAATGAAATGTAGTTTTTGAAACTGTCTCTATTTCTTCAGCGCGCTAACGGCTAGGATTGGTCCCACAGTAAAAAATGACTTATTTATCTAAATTTTTAAATAAAGCGCTACCACAGCGCCCAGTGTAATCGCTGAGTTCCAGCAATCATGTCAAATTAAGAAGAATGTTATTTCTTGGAGTCCAATTGTCTCATTTATCACATTTATAAGGTCAAAGTCCAAAATCAGTTCAATTAAGTCCCACAGTCAATCGTTTCACTGTTAAAAGCGATGCAACCTAGTAATATCAGAAAAATATCGCTAAATACATGTTGGTACGAATATGTGACGCAACCGTTGTAACTCAAACGGACTGATACCGTTAGAAAGTCAATGAAATGTAGTTTTTGAAACTGTCTCTATTTCTTCAGCGCGCTAACGGCTAGGATTGGTCCCACAGTAAAAAATGACTTATTTATCTAAATTTTTAAATAAAGCGCTACCACAGCGCCCAGTGTAATCGCTGAGTTCCAGCAATCATGTCAAATTAAGAAGAATGTTATTTCTTGGAGTCCAATTGTCTCATTTATCACATTTATAAGGTCAAAGTCCAAAATCAGTTCAATTAAGTCCCACAGTCAATCGTTTCACTGTTAAAAGCGATGCAACCTAGTAATATCAGAAAAATATCGCTAAATACATGTTGGTACGAATATGTGACGCAACCGTTGTAACTCAAACGGACTGATACCGTTAGAAAGTCAATGAAATGTAGTTTTTGAAACTGTCTCTATTTCTTCAGCGCGCTAACGGCTAGGATTGGTCCCACAGTAAAAAATGACTTATTTATCTAAATTTTTAAATAAAGCGCTACCACAGCGCCCAGTGTAATCGCTGAGTTCCAGCAATCATGTCAAATTAAGAAGAATGTTATTTCTTGGAGTCCAATTGTCTCATTTATCACATTTATAAGGTCAAAGTCCAAAATCAGTTCAATTAAGTCCCACAGTCAATCGTTTCACTGTTAAAAGCGATGCAACCTAGTAATATCAGAAAAATATCGCTAAATACATGTTGGTACGAATATGTGACGCAACCGTTGTAACTCAAACGGACTGATACCGTTAGAAAGTCAATGAAATGTAGTTTTTGAAACTGTCTCTATTTCTTCAGCGCGCTAACGGCTAGGATTGGTCCCACAGTAAAAAATGACTTATTTATCTAAATTTTTAAATAAAGCGCTACCACAGCGCCCAGTGTAATCGCTGAGTTCCAGCAATCATGTCAAATTAAGAAGAATGTTATTTCTTGGAGTCCAATTGTCTCATTTATCACATTTATAAGGTCAAAGTCCAAAATCAGTTCAATTAAGTCCCACAGTCAATCGTTTCACTGTTAAAAGCGATGCAACCTAGTAATATCAGAAAAATATCGCTAAATACATGTTGGTACGAATATGTGACGCAACCGTTGTAACTCAAACGGACTGATACCGTTAGAAAGTCAATGAAATGTAGTTTTTGAAACTGTCTCTATTTCTTCAGCGCGCGCTAACGGCTAGGATTGGTCCCACAGTAAAAAATGACTTATTTATCTAAATTTTTAAATAAAGCGCTACCACAGCGCCCAGTGTAATCGCTGAGTTCCAGCAATCATGTCAAATTAAGAAGAATGTTATTTCTTGGAGTCCAATTGTCTCATTTATCACATTTATAAGGTCAAAGTCCAAAATCAGTTCAATTAAGTCCCACAGTCAATCGTTTCACTGTTAAAAGCGATGCAACCTAGTAATATCAGAAAAATATCGCTAAATACATGTTGGTACGAATATGTGACGCAACCGTTGTAACTCAAACGGACTGATACCGTTAGAAAGTCAATGAAATGTAGTTTTTGAAACTGTCTCTATTTCTTCAGCGCGCGCTAACGGCTAGGATTGGTCCCACAGTAAAAAATGACTTATTTATCTAAATTTTTAAATAAAGCGCTACCACAGCGCCCAGTGTAATCGCTGAGTTCCAGCAATCATGTCAAATTAAGAAGAATGTTATTTCTTGGAGTCCAATTGTCTCATTTATCACATTTATAAGGTCAAAGTCCAAAATCAGTTCAATTAAGTCCCACAGTCAATCGTTTCACTGTTAAAAGCGATGCAACCTAGTAATATCAGAAAAATATCGCTAAATACATGTTGGTACGAATATGTGACGCAACCGTTGTAACTCAAACGGACTGATACCGTTAGAAAGTCAATGAAATGTAGTTTTTGAAACTGTCTCTATTTCTTCAGCGCGCTAACGGCTAGGATTGGTCCCACAGTAAAAAATGACTTATTTATCTAAATTTTTAAATAAAGCGCTACCACAGCGCCCAGTGTAATCGCTGAGTTCCAGCAATCATGTCAAATTAAGAAGAATGTTATTTCTTGGAGTCCAATTGTCTCATTTATCACATTTATAAGGTCAAAGTCCAAAATCAGTTCAATTAAGTCCCACAGTCAATCGTTTCACTGTTAAAAGCGATGCAACCTAGTAATATCAGAAAAATATCGCTAAATACATGTTGGTACGAATATGTGACGCAACCGTTGTAACTCAAACGGACTGATACCGTTAGAAAGTCAATGAAATGTAGTTTTTGAAACTGTCTCTATTTCTTCAGCGCGCTAACGGCTAGGATTGGTCCCACAGTAAAAAATGACTTATTTATCTAAATTTTTAAATAAAGCGCTACCACAGCGCCCAGTGTAATCGCTGAGTTCCAGCAATCATGTCAAATTAAGAAGAATGTTATTTCTTGGAGTCCAATTGTCTCATTTATCACATTTATAAGGTCAAAGTCCAAAATCAGTTCAATTAAGTCCCACAGTCAATCGTTTCACTGTTAAAAGCGATGCAACCTAGTAATATCAGAAAAATATCGCTAAATACATGTTGGTACGAATATGTGACGCAACCGTTGTAACTCAAACGGACTGATACCGTTAGAAAGTCAATGAAATGTAGTTTTTGAAACTGTCTCTATTTCTTCAGCGCGCGCTAACGGCTAGGATTGGTCCCACAGTAAAAAATGACTTATTTATCTAAATTTTTAAATAAAGCGCTACCACAGCGCCCAGTGTAATCGCTGAGTTCCAGCAATCATGTCAAATTAAGAAGAATGTTATTTCTTGGAGTCCAATTGTCTCATTTATCACATTTATAAGGTCAAAGTCCAAAATCAGTTCAATTAAGTCCCACAGTCAATCGTTTCACTGTTAAAAGCGATGCAACCTAGTAATATCAGAAAAATATCGCTAAATACATGTTGGTACGAATATGTGACGCAACCGTTGTAACTCAAACGGACTGATACCGTTAGAAAGTCAATGAAATGTAGTTTTTGAAACTGTCTCTATTTCTTCAGCGCGCGCTAACGGCTAGGATTGGTCCCACAGTAAAAAATGACTTATTTATCTAAATTTTTAAATAAAGCGCTACCACAGCGCCCAGTGTAATCGCTGAGTTCCAGCAATCATGTCAAATTAAGAAGAATGTTATTTCTTGGAGTCCAATTGTCTCATTTATCACATTTATAAGGTCAAAGTCCAAAATCAGTTCAATTAAGTCCCACAGTCAATCGTTTCACTGTTAAAAGCGATGCAACCTAGTAATATCAGAAAAATATCGCTAAATACATGTTGGTACGAATATGTGACGCAACCGTTGTAACTCAAACGGACTGATACCGTTAGAAAGTCAATGAAATGTAGTTTTTGAAACTGTCTCTATTTCTTCAGCGCGCGCTAACGGCTAGGATTGGTCCCACAGTAAAAAATGACTTATTTATCTAAATTTTTAAATAAAGCGCTACCACAGCGCCCAGTGTAATCGCTGAGTTCCAGCAATCATGTCAAATTAAGAAGAATGTTATTTCTTGGAGTCCAATTGTCTCATTTATCACATTTATAAGGTCAAAGTCCAAAATCAGTTCAATTAAGTCCCACAGTCAATCGTTTCACTGTTAAAAGCGATGCAACCTAGTAATATCAGAAAAATATCGCTAAATACATGTTGGTACGAATATGTGACGCAACCGTTGTAACTCAAACGGACTGATACCGTTAGAAAGTCAATGAAATGTAGTTTTTGAAACTGTCTCTATTTCTTCAGCGCGCGCTAACGGCTAGGATTGGTCCCACAGTAAAAAATGACTTATTTATCTAAATTTTTAAATAAAGCGCTACCACAGCGCCCAGTGTAATCGCTGAGTTCCAGCAATCATGTCAAATTAAGAAGAATGTTATTTCTTGGAGTCCAATTGTCTCATTTATCACATTTATAAGGTCAAAGTCCAAAATCAGTTCAATTAAGTCCCACAGTCAATCGTTTCACTGTTAAAAGCGATGCAACCTAGTAATATCAGAAAAATATCGCTAAATACATGTTGGTACGAATATGTGACGCAACCGTTGTAACTCAAACGGACTGATACCGTTAGAAAGTCAATGAAATGTAGTTTTTGAAACTGTCTCTATTTCTTCAGCGCGCGCTAACGGCTAGGATTGGTCCCACAGTAAAAAATGACTTATTTATCTAAATTTTTAAATAAAGCGCTACCACAGCGCCCAGTGTAATCGCTGAGTTCCAGCAATCATGTCAAATTAAGAAGAATGTTATTTCTTGGAGTCCAATTGTCTCATTTATCACATTTATAAGGTCAAAGTCCAAAATCAGTTCAATTAAGTCCCACAGTCAATCGTTTCACTGTTAAAAGCGATGCAACCTAGTAATATCAGAAAAATATCGCTAAATACATGTTGGTACGAATATGTGACGCAACCGTTGTAACTCAAACGGACTGATACCGTTAGAAAGTCAATGAAATGTAGTTTTTGAAACTGTCTCTATTTCTTCAGCGCGCGCTAACGGCTAGGATTGGTCCCACAGTAAAAAATGACTTATTTATCTAAATTTTTAAATAAAGCGCTACCACAGCGCCCAGTGTAATCGCTGAGTTCCAGCAATCATGTCAAATTAAGAAGAATGTTATTTCTTGGAGTCCAATTGTCTCATTTATCACATTTATAAGGTCAAAGTCCAAAATCAGTTCAATTAAGTCCCACAGTCAATCGTTTCACTGTTAAAAGCGATGCAACCTAGTAATATCAGAAAAATATCGCTAAATACATGTTGGTACGAATATGTGACGCAACCGTTGTAACTCAAACGGACTGATACCGTTAGAAAGTCAATGAAATGTAGTTTTTGAAACTGTCTCTATTTCTTCAGCGCGCGCTAACGGCTAGGATTGGTCCCACAGTAAAAAATGACTTATTTATCTAAATTTTTAAATAAAGCGCTACCACAGCGCCCAGTGTAATCGCTGAGTTCCAGCAATCATGTCAAATTAAGAAGAATGTTATTTCTTGGAGTCCAATTGTCTCATTTATCACATTTATAAGGTCAAAGTCCAAAATCAGTTCAATTAAGTCCCACAGTCAATCGTTTCACTGTTAAAAGCGATGCAACCTAGTAATATCAGAAAAATATCGCTAAATACATGTTGGTACGAATATGTGACGCAACCGTTGTAACTCAAACGGACTGATACCGTTAGAAAGTCAATGAAATGTAGTTTTTGAAACTGTCTCTATTTCTTCAGCGCGCGCTAACGGCTAGGATTGGTCCCACAGTAAAAAATGACTTATTTATCTAAATTTTTAAATAAAGCGCTACCACAGCGCCCAGTGTAATCGCTGAGTTCCAGCAATCATGTCAAATTAAGAAGAATGTTATTTCTTGGAGTCCAATTGTCTCATTTATCACATTTATAAGGTCAAAGTCCAAAATCAGTTCAATTAAGTCCCACAGTCAATCGTTTCACTGTTAAAAGCGATGCAACCTAGTAATATCAGAAAAATATCGCTAAATACATGTTGGTACGAATATGTGACGCAACCGTTGTAACTCAAACGGACTGATACCGTTAGAAAGTCAATGAAATGTAGTTTTTGAAACTGTCTCTATTTCTTCAGCGCGCGCTAACGGCTAGGATTGGTCCCACAGTAAAAAATGACTTATTTATCTAAATTTTTAAATAAAGCGCTACCACAGCGCCCAGTGTAATCGCTGAGTTCCAGCAATCATGTCAAATTAAGAAGAATGTTATTTCTTGGAGTCCAATTGTCTCATTTATCACATTTATAAGGTCAAAGTCCAAAATCAGTTCAATTAAGTCCCACAGTCAATCGTTTCACTGTTAAAAGCGATGCAACCTAGTAATATCAGAAAAATATCGCTAAATACATGTTGGTACGAATATGTGACGCAACCGTTGTAACTCAAACGGACTGATACCGTTAGAAAGTCAATGAAATGTAGTTTTTGAAACTGTCTCTATTTCTTCAGCGCGCGCTAACGGCTAGGATTGGTCCCACAGTAAAAAATGACTTATTTATCTAAATTTTTAAATAAAGCGCTACCACAGCGCCCAGTGTAATCGCTGAGTTCCAGCAATCATGTCAAATTAAGAAGAATGTTATTTCTTGGAGTCCAATTGTCTCATTTATCACATTTATAAGGTCAAAGTCCAAAATCAGTTCAATTAAGTCCCACAGTCAATCGTTTCACTGTTAAAAGCGATGCAACCTAGTAATATCAGAAAAATATCGCTAAATACATGTTGGTACGAATATGTGACGCAACCGTTGTAACTCAAACGGACTGATACCGTTAGAAAGTCAATGAAATGTAGTTTTTGAAACTGTCTCTATTTCTTCAGCGCGCGCTAACGGCTAGGATTGGTCCCACAGTAAAAAATGACTTATTTATCTAAATTTTTAAATAAAGCGCTACCACAGCGCCCAGTGTAATCGCTGAGTTCCAGCAATCATGTCAAATTAAGAAGAATGTTATTTCTTGGAGTCCAATTGTCTCATTTATCACATTTATAAGGTCAAAGTCCAAAATCAGTTCAATTAAGTCCCACAGTCAATCGTTTCACTGTTAAAAGCGATGCAACCTAGTAATATCAGAAAAATATCGCTAAATACATGTTGGTACGAATATGTGACGCAACCGTTGTAACTCAAACGGACTGATACCGTTAGAAAGTCAATGAAATGTAGTTTTTGAAACTGTCTCTATTTCTTCAGCGCGCGCTAACGGCTAGGATTGGTCCCACAGTAAAAAATGACTTATTTATCTAAATTTTTAAATAAAGCGCTACCACAGCGCCCAGTGTAATCGCTGAGTTCCAGCAATCATGTCAAATTAAGAAGAATGTTATTTCTTGGAGTCCAATTGTCTCATTTATCACATTTATAAGGTCAAAGTCCAAAATCAGTTCAATTAAGTCCCACAGTCAATCGTTTCACTGTTAAAAGCGATGCAACCTAGTAATATCAGAAAAATATCGCTAAATACATGTTGGTACGAATATGTGACGCAACCGTTGTAACTCAAACGGACTGATACCGTTAGAAAGTCAATGAAATGTAGTTTTTGAAACTGTCTCTATTTCTTCAGCGCGCGCTAACGGCTAGGATTGGTCCCACAGTAAAAAATGACTTATTTATCTAAATTTTTAAATAAAGCGCTACCACAGCGCCCAGTGTAATCTGAGTTCCAGCAATCATGTCAAATTAAGAAGAATGTTATTTCTTGGAGTCCAATTGTCTCATTTATCACATTTATAAGGTCAAAGTCCAAAATCAGTTCAATTAAGTCCCACAGTCAATCGTTTCACTGTTAAAAGCGATGCAACCTAGTAATATCAGAAAAATATCGCTAAATACATGTTGGTACGAATATGTGACGCAACCGTTGTAACTCAAACGGACTGATACCGTTAGAAAGTCAATGAAATGTAGTTTTTGAAACTGTCTCTATTTCTTCAGCGCGCGCTAACGGCTAGGATTGGTCCCACAGTAAAAAATGACTTATTTATCTAAATTTTTAAATAAAGCGCTACCACAGCGCCCAGTGTAATCGCTGAGTTCCAGCAATCATGTCAAATTAAGAAGAATGTTATTTCTTGGAGTCCAATTGTCTCATTTATCACATTTATAAGGTCAAAGTCCAAAATCAGTTCAATTAAGTCCCACAGTCAATCGTTTCACTGTTAAAAGCGATGCAACCTAGTAATATCAGAAAAATATCGCTAAATACATGTTGGTACGAATATGTGACGCAACCGTTGTAACTCAAACGGACTGATACCGTTAGAAAGTCAATGAAATGTAGTTTTTGAAACTGTCTCTATTTCTTCAGCGCGCTAACGGCTAGGATTGGTCCCACAGTAAAAAATGACTTATTTATCTAAATTTTTAAATAAAGCGCTACCACAGCGCCCAGTGTAATCGCTGAGTTCCAGCAATCATGTCAAATTAAGAAGAATGTTATTTCTTGGAGTCCAATTGTCTCATTTATCACATTTATAAGGTCAAAGTCCAAAATCAGTTCAATTAAGTCCCACAGTCAATCGTTTCACTGTTAAAAGCGATGCAACCTAGTAATATCAGAAAAATATCGCTAAATACATGTTGGTACGAATATGTGACGCAACCGTTGTAACTCAAACGGACTGATACCGTTAGAAAGTCAATGAAATGTAGTTTTTGAAACTGTCTCTATTTCTTCAGCGCGCGCTAACGGCTAGGATTGGTCCCACAGTAAAAAATGACTTATTTATCTAAATTTTTAAATAAAGCGCTACCACAGCGCCCAGTGTAATCGCTGAGTTCCAGCAATCATGTCAAATTAAGAAGAATGTTATTTCTTGGAGTCCAATTGTCTCATTTATCACATTTATAAGGTCAAAGTCCAAAATCAGTTCAATTAAGTCCCACAGTCAATCGTTTCACTGTTAAAAGCGATGCAACCTAGTAATATCAGAAAAATATCGCTAAATACATGTTGGTACGAATATGTGACGCAACCGTTGTAACTCAAACGGACTGATACCGTTAGAAAGTCAATGAAATGTAGTTTTTGAAACTGTCTCTATTTCTTCAGCGCGCGCTAACGGCTAGGATTGGTCCCACAGTAAAAAATGACTTATTTATCTAAATTTTTAAATAAAGCGCTACCACAGCGCCCAGTGTAATCGCTGAGTTCCAGCAATCATGTCAAATTAAGAAGAATGTTATTTCTTGGAGTCCAATTGTCTCATTTATCACATTTATAAGGTCAAAGTCCAAAATCAGTTCAATTAAGTCCCACAGTCAATCGTTTCACTGTTAAAAGCGATGCAACCTAGTAATATCAGAAAAATATCGCTAAATACATGTTGGTACGAATATGTGACGCAACCGTTGTAACTCAAACGGACTGATACCGTTAGAAAGTCAATGAAATGTAGTTTTTGAAACTGTCTCTATTTCTTCAGCGCGCGCTAACGGCTAGGATTGGTCCCACAGTAAAAAATGACTTATTTATCTAAATTTTTAAATAAAGCGCTACCACAGCGCCCAGTGTAATCGCTGAGTTCCAGCAATCATGTCAAATTAAGAAGAATGTTATTTCTTGGAGTCCAATTGTCTCATTTATCACATTTATAAGGTCAAAGTCCAAAATCAGTTCAATTAAGTCCCACAGTCAATCGTTTCACTGTTAAAAGCGATGCAACCTAGTAATATCAGAAAAATATCGCTAAATACATGTTGGTACGAATATGTGACGCAACCGTTGTAACTCAAACGGACTGATACCGTTAGAAAGTCAATGAAATGTAGTTTTTGAAACTGTCTCTATTTCTTCAGCGCGCGCTAACGGCTAGGATTGGTCCCACAGTAAAAAATGACTTATTTATCTAAATTTTTAAATAAAGCGCTACCACAGCGCCCAGTGTAATCGCTGAGTTCCAGCAATCATGTCAAATTAAGAAGAATGTTATTTCTTGGAGTCCAATTGTCTCATTTATCACATTTATAAGGTCAAAGTCCAAAATCAGTTCAATTAAGTCCCACAGTCAATCGTTTCACTGTTAAAAGCGATGCAACCTAGTAATATCAGAAAAATATCGCTAAATACATGTTGGTACGAATATGTGACGCAACCGTTGTAACTCAAACGGACTGATACCGTTAGAAAGTCAATGAAATGTAGTTTTTGAAACTGTCTCTATTTCTTCAGCGCGCGCTAACGGCTAGGATTGGTCCCACAGTAAAAAATGACTTATTTATCTAAATTTTTAAATAAAGCGCTACCACAGCGCCCAGTGTAATCGCTGAGTTCCAGCAATCATGTCAAATTAAGAAGAATGTTATTTCTTGGAGTCCAATTGTCTCATTTATCACATTTATAAGGTCAAAGTCCAAAATCAGTTCAATTAAGTCCCACAGTCAATCGTTTCACTGTTAAAAGCGATGCAACCTAGTAATATCAGAAAAATATCGCTAAATACATGTTGGTACGAATATGTGACGCAACCGTTGTAACTCAAACGGACTGATACCGTTAGAAAGTCAATGAAATGTAGTTTTTGAAACTGTCTCTATTTCTTCAGCGCGCGCTAACGGCTAGGATTGGTCCCACAGTAAAAAATGACTTATTTATCTAAATTTTTAAATAAAGCGCTACCACAGCGCCCAGTGTAATCGCTGAGTTCCAGCAATCATGTCAAATTAAGAAGAATGTTATTTCTTGGAGTCCAATTGTCTCATTTATCACATTTATAAGGTCAAAGTCCAAAATCAGTTCAATTAAGTCCCACAGTCAATCGTTTCACTGTTAAAAGCGATGCAACCTAGTAATATCAGAAAAATATCGCTAAATACATGTTGGTACGAATATGTGACGCAACCGTTGTAACTCAAACGGACTGATACCGTTAGAAAGTCAATGAAATGTAGTTTTTGAAACTGTCTCTATTTCTTCAGCGCGCGCTAACGGCTAGGATTGGTCCCACAGTAAAAAATGACTTATTTATCTAAATTTTTAAATAAAGCGCTACCACAGCGCCCAGTGTAATCGCTGAGTTCCAGCAATCATGTCAAATTAAGAAGAATGTTATTTCTTGGAGTCCAATTGTCTCATTTATCACATTTATAAGGTCAAAGTCCAAAATCAGTTCAATTAAGTCCCACAGTCAATCGTTTCACTGTTAAAAGCGATGCAACCTAGTAATATCAGAAAAATATCGCTAAATACATGTTGGTACGAATATGTGACGCAACCGTTGTAACTCAAACGGACTGATACCGTTAGAAAGTCAATGAAATGTAGTTTTTGAAACTGTCTCTATTTCTTCAGCGCGCGCTAACGGCTAGGATTGGTCCCACAGTAAAAAATGACTTATTTATCTAAATTTTTAAATAAAGCGCTACCACAGCGCCCAGTGTAATGCTGAGTTCCAGCAATCATGTCAAATTAAGAAGAATGTTATTTCTTGGAGTCCAATTGTCTCATTTATCACATTTATAAGGTCAAAGTCCAAAATCAGTTCAATTAAGTCCCACAGTCAATCGTTTCACTGTTAAAAGCGATGCAACCTAGTAATATCAGAAAAATATCGCTAAATACATGTTGGTACGAATATGTGACGCAACCGTTGTAACTCAAACGGACTGATACCGTTAGAAAGTCAATGAAATGTAGTTTTTGAAACTGTCTCTATTTCTTCAGCGCGCGCTAACGGCTAGGATTGGTCCCACAGTAAAAAATGACTTATTTATCTAAATTTTTAAATAAAGCGCTACCACAGCGCCCAGTGTAATCGCTGAGTTCCAGCAATCATGTCAAATTAAGAAGAATGTTATTTCTTGGAGTCCAATTGTCTCATTTATCACATTTATAAGGTCAAAGTCCAAAATCAGTTCAATTAAGTCCCACAGTCAATCGTTTCACTGTTAAAAGCGATGCAACCTAGTAATATCAGAAAAATATCGCTAAATACATGTTGGTACGAATATGTGACGCAACCGTTGTAACTCAAACGGACTGATACCGTTAGAAAGTCAATGAAATGTAGTTTTTGAAACTGTCTCTATTTCTTCAGCGCGCGCTAACGGCTAGGATTGGTCCCACAGTAAAAAATGACTTATTTATCTAAATTTTTAAATAAAGCGCTACCACAGCGCCCAGTGTAATCGCTGAGTTCCAGCAATCATGTCAAATTAAGAAGAATGTTATTTCTTGGAGTCCAATTGTCTCATTTATCACATTTATAAGGTCAAAGTCCAAAATCAGTTCAATTAAGTCCCACAGTCAATCGTTTCACTGTTAAAAGCGATGCAACCTAGTAATATCAGAAAAATATCGCTAAATACATGTTGGTACGAATATGTGACGCAACCGTTGTAACTCAAACGGACTGATACCGTTAGAAAGTCAATGAAATGTAGTTTTTGAAACTGTCTCTATTTCTTCAGCGCGCGCTAACGGCTAGGATTGGTCCCACAGTAAAAAATGACTTATTTATCTAAATTTTTAAATAAAGCGCTACCACAGCGCCCAGTGTAATCGCTGAGTTCCAGCAATCATGTCAAATTAAGAAGAATGTTATTTCTTGGAGTCCAATTGTCTCATTTATCACATTTATAAGGTCAAAGTCCAAAATCAGTTCAATTAAGTCCCACAGTCAATCGTTTCACTGTTAAAAGCGATGCAACCTAGTAATATCAGAAAAATATCGCTAAATACATGTTGGTACGAATATGTGACGCAACCGTTGTAACTCAAACGGACTGATACCGTTAGAAAGTCAATGAAATGTAGTTTTTGAAACTGTCTCTATTTCTTCAGCGCGCGCTAACGGCTAGGATTGGTCCCACAGTAAAAAATGACTTATTTATCTAAATTTTTAAATAAAGCGCTACCACAGCGCCCAGTGTAATCGCTGAGTTCCAGCAATCATGTCAAATTAAGAAGAATGTTATTTCTTGGAGTCCAATTGTCTCATTTATCACATTTATAAGGTCAAAGTCCAAAATCAGTTCAATTAAGTCCCACAGTCAATCGTTTCACTGTTAAAAGCGATGCAACCTAGTAATATCAGAAAAATATCGCTAAATACATGTTGGTACGAATATGTGACGCAACCGTTGTAACTCAAACGGACTGATACCGTTAGAAAGTCAATGAAATGTAGTTTTTGAAACTGTCTCTATTTCTTCAGCGCGCGCTAACGGCTAGGATTGGTCCCACAGTAAAAAATGACTTATTTATCTAAATTTTTAAATAAAGCGCTACCACAGCGCCCAGTGTAATCGCTGAGTTCCAGCAATCATGTCAAATTAAGAAGAATGTTATTTCTTGGAGTCCAATTGTCTCATTTATCACATTTATAAGGTCAAAGTCCAAAATCAGTTCAATTAAGTCCCACAGTCAATCGTTTCACTGTTAAAAGCGATGCAACCTAGTAATATCAGAAAAATATCGCTAAATACATGTTGGTACGAATATGTGACGCAACCGTTGTAACTCAAACGGACTGATACCGTTAGAAAGTCAATGAAATGTAGTTTTTGAAACTGTCTCTATTTCTTCAGCGCGCGCTAACGGCTAGGATTGGTCCCACAGTAAAAAATGACTTATTTATCTAAATTTTTAAATAAAGCGCTACCACAGCGCCCAGTGTAATCGCTGAGTTCCAGCAATCATGTCAAATTAAGAAGAATGTTATTTCTTGGAGTCCAATTGTCTCATTTATCACATTTATAAGGTCAAAGTCCAAAATCAGTTCAATTAAGTCCCACAGTCAATCGTTTCACTGTTAAAAGCGATGCAACCTAGTAATATCAGAAAAATATCGCTAAATACATGTTGGTACGAATATGTGACGCAACCGTTGTAACTCAAACGGACTGATACCGTTAGAAAGTCAATGAAATGTAGTTTTTGAAACTGTCTCTATTTCTTCAGCGCGCGCTAACGGCTAGGATTGGTCCCACAGTAAAAAATGACTTATTTATCTAAATTTTTAAATAAAGCGCTACCACAGCGCCCAGTGTAATCGCTGAGTTCCAGCAATCATGTCAAATTAAGAAGAATGTTATTTCTTGGAGTCCAATTGTCTCATTTATCACATTTATAAGGTCAAAGTCCAAAATCAGTTCAATTAAGTCCCACAGTCAATCGTTTCACTGTTAAAAGCGATGCAACCTAGTAATATCAGAAAAATATCGCTAAATACATGTTGGTACGAATATGTGACGCAACCGTTGTAACTCAAACGGACTGATACCGTTAGAAAGTCAATGAAATGTAGTTTTTGAAACTGTCTCTATTTCTTCAGCGCGCGCTAACGGCTAGGATTGGTCCCACAGTAAAAAATGACTTATTTATCTAAATTTTTAAATAAAGCGCTACCACAGCGCCCAGTGTAATCGCTGAGTTCCAGCAATCATGTCAAATTAAGAAGAATGTTATTTCTTGGAGTCCAATTGTCTCATTTATCACATTTATAAGGTCAAAGTCCAAAATCAGTTCAATTAAGTCCCACAGTCAATCGTTTCACTGTTAAAAGCGATGCAACCTAGTAATATCAGAAAAATATCGCTAAATACATGTTGGTACGAATATGTGACGCAACCGTTGTAACTCAAACGGACTGATACCGTTAGAAAGTCAATGAAATGTAGTTTTTGAAACTGTCTCTATTTCTTCAGCGCGCGCTAACGGCTAGGATTGGTCCCACAGTAAAAAATGACTTATTTATCTAAATTTTTAAATAAAGCGCTACCACAGCGCCCAGTGTAATCGCTGAGTTCCAGCAATCATGTCAAATTAAGAAGAATGTTATTTCTTGGAGTCCAATTGTCTCATTTATCACATTTATAAGGTCAAAGTCCAAAATCAGTTCAATTAAGTCCCACAGTCAATCGTTTCACTGTTAAAAGCGATGCAACCTAGTAATATCAGAAAAATATCGCTAAATACATGTTGGTACGAATATGTGACGCAACCGTTGTAACTCAAACGGACTGATACCGTTAGAAAGTCAATGAAATGTAGTTTTTGAAACTGTCTCTATTTCTTCAGCGCGCGCTAACGGCTAGGATTGGTCCCACAGTAAAAAATGACTTATTTATCTAAATTTTTAAATAAAGCGCTACCACAGCGCCCAGTGTAATCGCTGAGTTCCAGCAATCATGTCAAATTAAGAAGAATGTTATTTCTTGGAGTCCAATTGTCTCATTTATCACATTTATAAGGTCAAAGTCCAAAATCAGTTCAATTAAGTCCCACAGTCAATCGTTTCACTGTTAAAAGCGATGCAACCTAGTAATATCAGAAAAATATCGCTAAATACATGTTGGTACGAATATGTGACGCAACCGTTGTAACTCAAACGGACTGATACCGTTAGAAAGTCAATGAAATGTAGTTTTTGAAACTGTCTCTATTTCTTCAGCGCGCGCTAACGGCTAGGATTGGTCCCACAGTAAAAAATGACTTATTTATCTAAATTTTTAAATAAAGCGCTACCACAGCGCCCAGTGTAATCGCTGAGTTCCAGCAATCATGTCAAATTAAGAAGAATGTTATTTCTTGGAGTCCAATTGTCTCATTTATCACATTTATAAGGTCAAAGTCCAAAATCAGTTCAATTAAGTCCCACAGTCAATCGTTTCACTGTTAAAAGCGATGCAACCTAGTAATATCAGAAAAATATCGCTAAATACATGTTGGTACGAATATGTGACGCAACCGTTGTAACTCAAACGGACTGATACCGTTAGAAAGTCAATGAAATGTAGTTTTTGAAACTGTCTCTATTTCTTCAGCGCGCGCTAACGGCTAGGATTGGTCCCACAGTAAAAAATGACTTATTTATCTAAATTTTTAAATAAAGCGCTACCACAGCGCCCAGTGTAATCGCTGAGTTCCAGCAATCATGTCAAATTAAGAAGAATGTTATTTCTTGGAGTCCAATTGTCTCATTTATCACATTTATAAGGTCAAAGTCCAAAATCAGTTCAATTAAGTCCCACAGTCAATCGTTTCACTGTTAAAAGCGATGCAACCTAGTAATATCAGAAAAATATCGCTAAATACATGTTGGTACGAATATGTGACGCAACCGTTGTAACTCAAACGGACTGATACCGTTAGAAAGTCAATGAAATGTAGTTTTTGAAACTGTCTCTATTTCTTCAGCGCGCGCTAACGGCTAGGATTGGTCCCACAGTAAAAAATGACTTATTTATCTAAATTTTTAAATAAAGCGCTACCACAGCGCCCAGTGTAATCGCTGAGTTCCAGCAATCATGTCAAATTAAGAAGAATGTTATTTCTTGGAGTCCAATTGTCTCATTTATCACATTTATAAGGTCAAAGTCCAAAATCAGTTCAATTAAGTCCCACAGTCAATCGTTTCACTGTTAAAAGCGATGCAACCTAGTAATATCAGAAAAATATCGCTAAATACATGTTGGTACGAATATGTGACGCAACCGTTGTAACTCAAACGGACTGATACCGTTAGAAAGTCAATGAAATGTAGTTTTTGAAACTGTCTCTATTTCTTCAGCGCGCGCTAACGGCTAGGATTGGTCCCACAGTAAAAAATGACTTATTTATCTAAATTTTTAAATAAAGCGCTACCACAGCGCCCAGTGTAATCGCTGAGTTCCAGCAATCATGTCAAATTAAGAAGAATGTTATTTCTTGGAGTCCAATTGTCTCATTTATCACATTTATAAGGTCAAAGTCCAAAATCAGTTCAATTAAGTCCCACAGTCAATCGTTTCACTGTTAAAAGCGATGCAACCTAGTAATATCAGAAAAATATCGCTAAATACATGTTGGTACGAATATGTGACGCAACCGTTGTAACTCAAACGGACTGATACCGTTAGAAAGTCAATGAAATGTAGTTTTTGAAACTGTCTCTATTTCTTCAGCGCGCGCTAACGGCTAGGATTGGTCCCACAGTAAAAAATGACTTATTTATCTAAATTTTTAAATAAAGCGCTACCACAGCGCCCAGTGTAATCGCTGAGTTCCAGCAATCATGTCAAATTAAGAAGAATGTTATTTCTTGGAGTCCAATTGTCTCATTTATCACATTTATAAGGTCAAAGTCCAAAATCAGTTCAATTAAGTCCCACAGTCAATCGTTTCACTGTTAAAAGCGATGCAACCTAGTAATATCAGAAAAATATCGCTAAATACATGTTGGTACGAATATGTGACGCAACCGTTGTAACTCAAACGGACTGATACCGTTAGAAAGTCAATGAAATGTAGTTTTTGAAACTGTCTCTATTTCTTCAGCGCGCGCTAACGGCTAGGATTGGTCCCACAGTAAAAAATGACTTATTTATCTAAATTTTTAAATAAAGCGCTACCACAGCGCCCAGTGTAATGCTGAGTTCCAGCAATCATGTCAAATTAAGAAGAATGTTATTTCTTGGAGTCCAATTGTCTCATTTATCACATTTATAAGGTCAAAGTCCAAAATCAGTTCAATTAAGTCCCACAGTCAATCGTTTCACTGTTAAAAGCGATGCAACCTAGTAATATCAGAAAAATATCGCTAAATACATGTTGGTACGAATATGTGACGCAACCGTTGTAACTCAAACGGACTGATACCGTTAGAAAGTCAATGAAATGTAGTTTTTGAAACTGTCTCTATTTCTTCAGCGCGCGCTAACGGCTAGGATTGGTCCCACAGTAAAAAATGACTTATTTATCTAAATTTTTAAATAAAGCGCTACCACAGCGCCCAGTGTAATCGCTGAGTTCCAGCAATCATGTCAAATTAAGAAGAATGTTATTTCTTGGAGTCCAATTGTCTCATTTATCACATTTATAAGGTCAAAGTCCAAAATCAGTTCAATTAAGTCCCACAGTCAATCGTTTCACTGTTAAAAGCGATGCAACCTAGTAATATCAGAAAAATATCGCTAAATACATGTTGGTACGAATATGTGACGCAACCGTTGTAACTCAAACGGACTGATACCGTTAGAAAGTCAATGAAATGTAGTTTTTGAAACTGTCTCTATTTCTTCAGCGCGCGCTAACGGCTAGGATTGGTCCCACAGTAAAAAATGACTTATTTATCTAAATTTTTAAATAAAGCGCTACCACAGCGCCCAGTGTAATCGCTGAGTTCCAGCAATCATGTCAAATTAAGAAGAATGTTATTTCTTGGAGTCCAATTGTCTCATTTATCACATTTATAAGGTCAAAGTCCAAAATCAGTTCAATTAAGTCCCACAGTCAATCGTTTCACTGTTAAAAGCGATGCAACCTAGTAATATCAGAAAAATATCGCTAAATACATGTTGGTACGAATATGTGACGCAACCGTTGTAACTCAAACGGACTGATACCGTTAGAAAGTCAATGAAATGTAGTTTTTGAAACTGTCTCTATTTCTTCAGCGCGCGCTAACGGCTAGGATTGGTCCCACAGTAAAAAATGACTTATTTATCTAAATTTTTAAATAAAGCGCTACCACAGCGCCCAGTGTAATCGCTGAGTTCCAGCAATCATGTCAAATTAAGAAGAATGTTATTTCTTGGAGTCCAATTGTCTCATTTATCACATTTATAAGGTCAAAGTCCAAAATCAGTTCAATTAAGTCCCACAGTCAATCGTTTCACTGTTAAAAGCGATGCAACCTAGTAATATCAGAAAAATATCGCTAAATACATGTTGGTACGAATATGTGACGCAACCGTTGTAACTCAAACGGACTGATACCGTTAGAAAGTCAATGAAATGTAGTTTTTGAAACTGTCTCTATTTCTTCAGCGCGCGCTAACGGCTAGGATTGGTCCCACAGTAAAAAATGACTTATTTATCTAAATTTTTAAATAAAGCGCTACCACAGCGCCCAGTGTAATCGCTGAGTTCCAGCAATCATGTCAAATTAAGAAGAATGTTATTTCTTGGAGTCCAATTGTCTCATTTATCACATTTATAAGGTCAAAGTCCAAAATCAGTTCAATTAAGTCCCACAGTCAATCGTTTCACTGTTAAAAGCGATGCAACCTAGTAATATCAGAAAAATATCGCTAAATACATGTTGGTACGAATATGTGACGCAACCGTTGTAACTCAAACGGACTGATACCGTTAGAAAGTCAATGAAATGTAGTTTTTGAAACTGTCTCTATTTCTTCAGCGCGCGCTAACGGCTAGGATTGGTCCCACAGTAAAAAATGACTTATTTATCTAAATTTTTAAATAAAGCGCTACCACAGCGCCCAGTGTAATCGCTGAGTTCCAGCAATCATGTCAAATTAAGAAGAATGTTATTTCTTGGAGTCCAATTGTCTCATTTATCACATTTATAAGGTCAAAGTCCAAAATCAGTTCAATTAAGTCCCACAGTCAATCGTTTCACTGTTAAAAGCGATGCAACCTAGTAATATCAGAAAAATATCGCTAAATACATGTTGGTACGAATATGTGACGCAACCGTTGTAACTCAAACGGACTGATACCGTTAGAAAGTCAATGAAATGTAGTTTTTGAAACTGTCTCTATTTCTTCAGCGCGCGCTAACGGCTAGGATTGGTCCCACAGTAAAAAATGACTTATTTATCTAAATTTTTAAATAAAGCGCTACCACAGCGCCCAGTGTAATCGCTGAGTTCCAGCAATCATGTCAAATTAAGAAGAATGTTATTTCTTGGAGTCCAATTGTCTCATTTATCACATTTATAAGGTCAAAGTCCAAAATCAGTTCAATTAAGTCCCACAGTCAATCGTTTCACTGTTAAAAGCGATGCAACCTAGTAATATCAGAAAAATATCGCTAAATACATGTTGGTACGAATATGTGACGCAACCGTTGTAACTCAAACGGACTGATACCGTTAGAAAGTCAATGAAATGTAGTTTTTGAAACTGTCTCTATTTCTTCAGCGCGCGCTAACGGCTAGGATTGGTCCCACAGTAAAAAATGACTTATTTATCTAAATTTTTAAATAAAGCGCTACCACAGCGCCCAGTGTAATCGCTGAGTTCCAGCAATCATGTCAAATTAAGAAGAATGTTATTTCTTGGAGTCCAATTGTCTCATTTATCACATTTATAAGGTCAAAGTCCAAAATCAGTTCAATTAAGTCCCACAGTCAATCGTTTCACTGTTAAAAGCGATGCAACCTAGTAATATCAGAAAAATATCGCTAAATACATGTTGGTACGAATATGTGACGCAACCGTTGTAACTCAAACGGACTGATACCGTTAGAAAGTCAATGAAATGTAGTTTTTGAAACTGTCTCTATTTCTTCAGCGCGCGCTAACGGCTAGGATTGGTCCCACAGTAAAAAATGACTTATTTATCTAAATTTTTAAATAAAGCGCTACCACAGCGCCCAGTGTAATCGCTGAGTTCCAGCAATCATGTCAAATTAAGAAGAATGTTATTTCTTGGAGTCCAATTGTCTCATTTATCACATTTATAAGGTCAAAGTCCAAAATCAGTTCAATTAAGTCCCACAGTCAATCGTTTCACTGTTAAAAGCGATGCAACCTAGTAATATCAGAAAAATATCGCTAAATACATGTTGGTACGAATATGTGACGCAACCGTTGTAACTCAAACGGACTGATACCGTTAGAAAGTCAATGAAATGTAGTTTTTGAAACTGTCTCTATTTCTTCAGCGCGCGCTAACGGCTAGGATTGGTCCCACAGTAAAAAATGACTTATTTATCTAAATTTTTAAATAAAGCGCTACCACAGCGCCCAGTGTAATCGCTGAGTTCCAGCAATCATGTCAAATTAAGAAGAATGTTATTTCTTGGAGTCCAATTGTCTCATTTATCACATTTATAAGGTCAAAGTCCAAAATCAGTTCAATTAAGTCCCACAGTCAATCGTTTCACTGTTAAAAGCGATGCAACCTAGTAATATCAGAAAAATATCGCTAAATACATGTTGGTACGAATATGTGACGCAACCGTTGTAACTCAAACGGACTGATACCGTTAGAAAGTCAATGAAATGTAGTTTTTGAAACTGTCTCTATTTCTTCAGCGCGCGCTAACGGCTAGGATTGGTCCCACAGTAAAAAATGACTTATTTATCTAAATTTTTAAATAAAGCGCTACCACAGCGCCCAGTGTAATCGCTGAGTTCCAGCAATCATGTCAAATTAAGAAGAATGTTATTTCTTGGAGTCCAATTGTCTCATTTATCACATTTATAAGGTCAAAGTCCAAAATCAGTTCAATTAAGTCCCACAGTCAATCGTTTCACTGTTAAAAGCGATGCAACCTAGTAATATCAGAAAAATATCGCTAAATACATGTTGGTACGAATATGTGACGCAACCGTTGTAACTCAAACGGACTGATACCGTTAGAAAGTCAATGAAATGTAGTTTTTGAAACTGTCTCTATTTCTTCAGCGCGCGCTAACGGCTAGGATTGGTCCCACAGTAAAAAATGACTTATTTATCTAAATTTTTAAATAAAGCGCTACCACAGCGCCCAGTGTAATCGCTGAGTTCCAGCAATCATGTCAAATTAAGAAGAATGTTATTTCTTGGAGTCCAATTGTCTCATTTATCACATTTATAAGGTCAAAGTCCAAAATCAGTTCAATTAAGTCCCACAGTCAATCGTTTCACTGTTAAAAGCGATGCAACCTAGTAATATCAGAAAAATATCGCTAAATACATGTTGGTACGAATATGTGACGCAACCGTTGTAACTCAAACGGACTGATACCGTTAGAAAGTCAATGAAATGTAGTTTTTGAAACTGTCTCTATTTCTTCAGCGCGCGCTAACGGCTAGGATTGGTCCCACAGTAAAAAATGACTTATTTATCTAAATTTTTAAATAAAGCGCTACCACAGCGCCCAGTGTAATCGCTGAGTTCCAGCAATCATGTCAAATTAAGAAGAATGTTATTTCTTGGAGTCCAATTGTCTCATTTATCACATTTATAAGGTCAAAGTCCAAAATCAGTTCAATTAAGTCCCACAGTCAATCGTTTCACTGTTAAAAGCGATGCAACCTAGTAATATCAGAAAAATATCGCTAAATACATGTTGGTACGAATATGTGACGCAACCGTTGTAACTCAAACGGACTGATACCGTTAGAAAGTCAATGAAATGTAGTTTTTGAAACTGTCTCTATTTCTTCAGCGCGCGCTAACGGCTAGGATTGGTCCCACAGTAAAAAATGACTTATTTATCTAAATTTTTAAATAAAGCGCTACCACAGCGCCCAGTGTAATCGCTGAGTTCCAGCAATCATGTCAAATTAAGAAGAATGTTATTTCTTGGAGTCCAATTGTCTCATTTATCACATTTATAAGGTCAAAGTCCAAAATCAGTTCAATTAAGTCCCACAGTCAATCGTTTCACTGTTAAAAGCGATGCAACCTAGTAATATCAGAAAAATATCGCTAAATACATGTTGGTACGAATATGTGACGCAACCGTTGTAACTCAAACGGACTGATACCGTTAGAAAGTCAATGAAATGTAGTTTTTGAAACTGTCTCTATTTCTTCAGCGCGCGCTAACGGCTAGGATTGGTCCCACAGTAAAAAATGACTTATTTATCTAAATTTTTAAATAAAGCGCTACCACAGCGCCCAGTGTAATCGCTGAGTTCCAGCAATCATGTCAAATTAAGAAGAATGTTATTTCTTGGAGTCCAATTGTCTCATTTATCACATTTATAAGGTCAAAGTCCAAAATCAGTTCAATTAAGTCCCACAGTCAATCGTTTCACTGTTAAAAGCGATGCAACCTAGTAATATCAGAAAAATATCGCTAAATACATGTTGGTACGAATATGTGACGCAACCGTTGTAACTCAAACGGACTGATACCGTTAGAAAGTCAATGAAATGTAGTTTTTGAAACTGTCTCTATTTCTTCAGCGCGCGCTAACGGCTAGGATTGGTCCCACAGTAAAAAATGACTTATTTATCTAAATTTTTAAATAAAGCGCTACCACAGCGCCCAGTGTAATCGCTGAGTTCCAGCAATCATGTCAAATTAAGAAGAATGTTATTTCTTGGAGTCCAATTGTCTCATTTATCACATTTATAAGGTCAAAGTCCAAAATCAGTTCAATTAAGTCCCACAGTCAATCGTTTCACTGTTAAAAGCGATGCAACCTAGTAATATCAGAAAAATATCGCTAAATACATGTTGGTACGAATATGTGACGCAACCGTTGTAACTCAAACGGACTGATACCGTTAGAAAGTCAATGAAATGTAGTTTTTGAAACTGTCTCTATTTCTTCAGCGCGCGCTAACGGCTAGGATTGGTCCCACAGTAAAAAATGACTTATTTATCTAAATTTTTAAATAAAGCGCTACCACAGCGCCCAGTGTAATCGCTGAGTTCCAGCAATCATGTCAAATTAAGAAGAATGTTATTTCTTGGAGTCCAATTGTCTCATTTATCACATTTATAAGGTCAAAGTCCAAAATCAGTTCAATTAAGTCCCACAGTCAATCGTTTCACTGTTAAAAGCGATGCAACCTAGTAATATCAGAAAAATATCGCTAAATACATGTTGGTACGAATATGTGACGCAACCGTTGTAACTCAAACGGACTGATACCGTTAGAAAGTCAATGAAATGTAGTTTTTGAAACTGTCTCTATTTCTTCAGCGCGCGCTAACGGCTAGGATTGGTCCCACAGTAAAAAATGACTTATTTATCTAAATTTTTAAATAAAGCGCTACCACAGCGCCCAGTGTAATCGCTGAGTTCCAGCAATCATGTCAAATTAAGAAGAATGTTATTTCTTGGAGTCCAATTGTCTCATTTATCACATTTATAAGGTCAAAGTCCAAAATCAGTTCAATTAAGTCCCACAGTCAATCGTTTCACTGTTAAAAGCGATGCAACCTAGTAATATCAGAAAAATATCGCTAAATACATGTTGGTACGAATATGTGACGCAACCGTTGTAACTCAAACGGACTGATACCGTTAGAAAGTCAATGAAATGTAGTTTTTGAAACTGTCTCTATTTCTTCAGCGCGCGCTAACGGCTAGGATTGGTCCCACAGTAAAAAATGACTTATTTATCTAAATTTTTAAATAAAGCGCTACCACAGCGCCCAGTGTAATCGCTGAGTTCCAGCAATCATGTCAAATTAAGAAGAATGTTATTTCTTGGAGTCCAATTGTCTCATTTATCACATTTATAAGGTCAAAGTCCAAAATCAGTTCAATTAAGTCCCACAGTCAATCGTTTCACTGTTAAAAGCGATGCAACCTAGTAATATCAGAAAAATATCGCTAAATACATGTTGGTACGAATATGTGACGCAACCGTTGTAACTCAAACGGACTGATACCGTTAGAAAGTCAATGAAATGTAGTTTTTGAAACTGTCTCTATTTCTTCAGCGCGCGCTAACGGCTAGGATTGGTCCCACAGTAAAAAATGACTTATTTATCTAAATTTTTAAATAAAGCGCTACCACAGCGCCCAGTGTAATCGCTGAGTTCCAGCAATCATGTCAAATTAAGAAGAATGTTATTTCTTGGAGTCCAATTGTCTCATTTATCACATTTATAAGGTCAAAGTCCAAAATCAGTTCAATTAAGTCCCACAGTCAATCGTTTCACTGTTAAAAGCGATGCAACCTAGTAATATCAGAAAAATATCGCTAAATACATGTTGGTACGAATATGTGACGCAACCGTTGTAACTCAAACGGACTGATACCGTTAGAAAGTCAATGAAATGTAGTTTTTGAAACTGTCTCTATTTCTTCAGCGCGCGCTAACGGCTAGGATTGGTCCCACAGTAAAAAATGACTTATTTATCTAAATTTTTAAATAAAGCGCTACCACAGCGCCCAGTGTAATCGCTGAGTTCCAGCAATCATGTCAAATTAAGAAGAATGTTATTTCTTGGAGTCCAATTGTCTCATTTATCACATTTATAAGGTCAAAGTCCAAAATCAGTTCAATTAAGTCCCACAGTCAATCGTTTCACTGTTAAAAGCGATGCAACCTAGTAATATCAGAAAAATATCGCTAAATACATGTTGGTACGAATATGTGACGCAACCGTTGTAACTCAAACGGACTGATACCGTTAGAAAGTCAATGAAATGTAGTTTTTGAAACTGTCTCTATTTCTTCAGCGCGCGCTAACGGCTAGGATTGGTCCCACAGTAAAAAATGACTTATTTATCTAAATTTTTAAATAAAGCGCTACCACAGCGCCCAGTGTAATCGCTGAGTTCCAGCAATCATGTCAAATTAAGAAGAATGTTATTTCTTGGAGTCCAATTGTCTCATTTATCACATTTATAAGGTCAAAGTCCAAAATCAGTTCAATTAAGTCCCACAGTCAATCGTTTCACTGTTAAAAGCGATGCAACCTAGTAATATCAGAAAAATATCGCTAAATACATGTTGGTACGAATATGTGACGCAACCGTTGTAACTCAAACGGACTGATACCGTTAGAAAGTCAATGAAATGTAGTTTTTGAAACTGTCTCTATTTCTTCAGCGCGCGCTAACGGCTAGGATTGGTCCCACAGTAAAAAATGACTTATTTATCTAAATTTTTAAATAAAGCGCTACCACAGCGCCCAGTGTAATCGCTGAGTTCCAGCAATCATGTCAAATTAAGAAGAATGTTATTTCTTGGAGTCCAATTGTCTCATTTATCACATTTATAAGGTCAAAGTCCAAAATCAGTTCAATTAAGTCCCACAGTCAATCGTTTCACTGTTAAAAGCGATGCAACCTAGTAATATCAGAAAAATATCGCTAAATACATGTTGGTACGAATATGTGACGCAACCGTTGTAACTCAAACGGACTGATACCGTTAGAAAGTCAATGAAATGTAGTTTTTGAAACTGTCTCTATTTCTTCAGCGCGCGCTAACGGCTAGGATTGGTCCCACAGTAAAAAATGACTTATTTATCTAAATTTTTAAATAAAGCGCTACCACAGCGCCCAGTGTAATCGCTGAGTTCCAGCAATCATGTCAAATTAAGAAGAATGTTATTTCTTGGAGTCCAATTGTCTCATTTATCACATTTATAAGGTCAAAGTCCAAAATCAGTTCAATTAAGTCCCACAGTCAATCGTTTCACTGTTAAAAGCGATGCAACCTAGTAATATCAGAAAAATATCGCTAAATACATGTTGGTACGAATATGTGACGCAACCGTTGTAACTCAAACGGACTGATACCGTTAGAAAGTCAATGAAATGTAGTTTTTGAAACTGTCTCTATTTCTTCAGCGCGCGCTAACGGCTAGGATTGGTCCCACAGTAAAAAATGACTTATTTATCTAAATTTTTAAATAAAGCGCTACCACAGCGCCCAGTGTAATGCTGAGTTCCAGCAATCATGTCAAATTAAGAAGAATGTTATTTCTTGGAGTCCAATTGTCTCATTTATCACATTTATAAGGTCAAAGTCCAAAATCAGTTCAATTAAGTCCCACAGTCAATCGTTTCACTGTTAAAAGCGATGCAACCTAGTAATATCAGAAAAATATCGCTAAATACATGTTGGTACGAATATGTGACGCAACCGTTGTAACTCAAACGGACTGATACCGTTAGAAAGTCAATGAAATGTAGTTTTTGAAACTGTCTCTATTTCTTCAGCGCGCGCTAACGGCTAGGATTGGTCCCACAGTAAAAAATGACTTATTTATCTAAATTTTTAAATAAAGCGCTACCACAGCGCCCAGTGTAATCGCTGAGTTCCAGCAATCATGTCAAATTAAGAAGAATGTTATTTCTTGGAGTCCAATTGTCTCATTTATCACATTTATAAGGTCAAAGTCCAAAATCAGTTCAATTAAGTCCCACAGTCAATCGTTTCACTGTTAAAAGCGATGCAACCTAGTAATATCAGAAAAATATCGCTAAATACATGTTGGTACGAATATGTGACGCAACCGTTGTAACTCAAACGGACTGATACCGTTAGAAAGTCAATGAAATGTAGTTTTTGAAACTGTCTCTATTTCTTCAGCGCGCGCTAACGGCTAGGATTGGTCCCACAGTAAAAAATGACTTATTTATCTAAATTTTTAAATAAAGCGCTACCACAGCGCCCAGTGTAATCGCTGAGTTCCAGCAATCATGTCAAATTAAGAAGAATGTTATTTCTTGGAGTCCAATTGTCTCATTTATCACATTTATAAGGTCAAAGTCCAAAATCAGTTCAATTAAGTCCCACAGTCAATCGTTTCACTGTTAAAAGCGATGCAACCTAGTAATATCAGAAAAATATCGCTAAATACATGTTGGTACGAATATGTGACGCAACCGTTGTAACTCAAACGGACTGATACCGTTAGAAAGTCAATGAAATGTAGTTTTTGAAACTGTCTCTATTTCTTCAGCGCGCGCTAACGGCTAGGATTGGTCCCACAGTAAAAAATGACTTATTTATCTAAATTTTAAATAAAGCGCTACCACAGCGCCCAGTGTAATGCTGAGTTCCAGCAATCATGTCAAATTAAGAAGAATGTTATTTCTTGGAGTCCAATTGTCTCATTTATCACATTTATAAGGTCAAAGTCCAAAATCAGTTCAATTAAGTCCCACAGTCAATCGTTTCACTGTTAAAAGCGATGCAACCTAGTAATATCAGAAAAATATCGCTAAATACATGTTGGTACGAATATGTGACGCAACCGTTGTAACTCAAACGGACTGATACCGTTAGAAAGTCAATGAAATGTAGTTTTTGAAACTGTCTCTATTTCTTCAGCGCGCGCTAACGGCTAGGATTGGTCCCACAGTAAAAAATGACTTATTTATCTAAATTTTTAAATAAAGCGCTACCACAGCGCCCAGTGTAATGCTGAGTTCCAGCAATCATGTCAAATTAAGAAGAATGTTATTTCTTGGAGTCCAATTGTCTCATTTATCACATTTATAAGGTCAAAGTCCAAAATCAGTTCAATTAAGTCCCACAGTCAATCGTTTCACTGTTAAAAGCGATGCAACCTAGTAATATCAGAAAAATATCGCTAAATACATGTTGGTACGAATATGTGACGCAACCGTTGTAACTCAAACGGACTGATACCGTTAGAAAGTCAATGAAATGTAGTTTTTGAAACTGTCTCTATTTCTTCAGCGCGC